>RJVU01016178.1:939740-958979 GCA_003731715.1 Anabarilius grahami | reverse complement strand
TTTTTTTTTTTTTTTCCATCATGCTTTATTAGATATGTTTACATTCACTCATTTTCACCAATCTGAATGAATCCAATCCGAATTCAGATTCTGAAAATTCTGTTTATTGGAACCCTAAACTTTGCAGTTCGGCTTTTGAGTCTGATACTTCTGCCACTATCGCAAAATTGGTTGAGACATTTTCTACTTGCACAGTCTTTGCATGTTATGTCCCACGAGCAATCAGAGCAGTCATATATTTAGAAGCTGCTTCAAAAGTTGTGATTAATGTGGTTGGAATCTTCTGTTTGTCTGTGCTATGCATGCTCAAACTCATATGCCTTCCTGGTTGCATGTGTGCACTTGCAGAGATGACTTTTTTTCCCAGCATTTTTCACATATGCGTTGTGACAAGGAGTCTTATGTAATTTTTCTACACATCAGTCAGTTTTATGAAGTGTTATACTGCAATCCTGTTTGATTTGATGTTGGTTGTTTGCACTCAAATGGGCTTTCTTTATTGTTCCTGTGCCAATCAGCCTTGATTTCACTGAGACAACAGATTTTTCCAGGTATTATAAACCCTCTTGATTACAATAGGCAGGAGTGTTGGATATTTCACCTAGAAATATCTGGGCAAACCTGTCGTGTGTCTTCTAGATGACAGTTTGTGCTGTGCGAAGACCTTTGTGTTTTCCAGGAATCTGTTGAGACGCGTTCATCCTGCTGTTAGCAGAGGTAGAGCGTTGTCGTTGTGATGCAGAGCTCTGGGTAATTTGTCAGATATGACTGCTGGCAAGTTCGGTTTTTAGTTTTCTTCTGCTCTGTGTTTCTGACACTTGTTTCATTTAGCTCTTATCACTCTGCCTCTGGAAATGCCCATTTTATCTGTCACAGTTAAACATCCTAACTGAGATAACATCACTTATCATTGGGTTAATGTTTTTCCTTTGGGTCTGGGTACATTTGTTTGATATAAAGAATTTAGTTGAAATTCCAATCTGATGTAAATGATCATTAAGAATTTTATTTTATTTAACAATATAATGTATTATAATGCTTTATATGAATATTCAATTCCCCCTTCGACTTACAGTTGCACTAAATGCTCTTTAAAATATTCACCATGGCAACTATAGGTAATTCCGGTTAACTACTTCATTATTCATTTTGCCACTTTATACAACATTTATTGTTATTGCTTTAAAGCCTTAATTAATTATGAAAATGTGTCTGCAGCTGTCTCGGCACTGCAGTCTGAAGCAGTATACATTATATACCCTGAAAATATGTATTCACACAGACCTGACGCAGCGCAGTATGGAAGATTGTTTTTACCATGGAATAAAAAAAAAAGATAAATTCAACTGTTTCTCACAATTCTGACCTTTTTTTTCCCTCAAAATTGCAAGAGATAATGTCGCAATTGCGGATTATTGGGCCTTATCATACACCCGCCACAATGCGGCGCCAGGTGCGACGATGCAGTTATCATTTTCACATCCTGCACCACGTTGTTTAAATAGCAAATGCATTTGCGCCCATTTGCGCTCCCATGGGCGTTCTGGTCTGAAAACGAGCTCAGGTGCATTGTTAGCGCGTTGCTGTGTTTGAGGCAACTGAAATAGACTGCGCCATTGACCAACTGAAACCTGGTCTAAAGTCAATGTCGCAGTATTTTTGTTATTTAAAGAGTGTGTTAGTAATATGCGCCTATGTGTGTGCGCACAATGTGCGTACACTCTGCTTATTACACACACGGGGACAAGCAGCAGCACACAAACATGCCAAATATTAAAAATAAAGGATTACAATGTAAAAGGTTATTATAGTGTGCATAAAGATAAAAATGGTTTAGTGGAATCCGGCTTTTCCCGTAGATCGTCTGCTTGCGCGCTTTAACCTTGTGCATGAGCCGATCTGTTTCCTCCTTGGAGAAGCTTTAAATTTTTCCTCTTGCAAATTCTGCCATGTAAATAGCGAATCCGCCATGGTGCGAGTGCAACTGGCTTTTAAAGGGAATGGGAGATGAGACTCGGATTGGTTTATTGCACGTTATGCCCAAAACACACCCATTACTCATTAAGAGAATAGGGACAACCCTTTTAGACCATGCGCCGGGCGCGCCGACCATTTTTCCTGTCCTTAAACTAGAAAAGGTGCATTTGCGCCCTGCGCTTTAGACTGTGCGCTTAGATCATTAAAATAGGGCCCATAAAGTCCAATTCTGAGGGGAAAAGACTTTTTTTTATTTGTGATATAAACTCACAATTCTGAGGAACAAAATATATAAACTCGCAATTGTAAGTTTATATCACGCAATTATGACTTTATAACTCAATTGCGTGTCATAAATTGTGAGATATAAACTCGCAATTTTGAGAAATAAATCAGAATTGTGAGATGTTGCAATTACCTTTTTTTATTATTTTTTTTATTCAGTGGCAGAAACAAGCTTCCATAGTGTATGAAGTGCTTTGAGAGTTTGAGAACAAGACATTTTTTTGGTTTTCATATGTGATGTGAGATGATATACACCGCAATTTAATTTAGATCAATTAGATTTTTTTTTCTTTTTGGAGGACTTTTATTTAACAAGGATGCATTAAATTGATTAAAATTAACAGTATAAAGACATTTTATAACGTTACAAAAGATTTGTTTGAAGTCAATGCTGTTCTTTTGAACTTTCTGTTCGTCAAATAGTCCTGAAAAAAAGTATTAGTTTCCACAAAAATATAAAGCACAACTGTTTTCAACATTATTAATAATACGAAATGTTTCTTGAGCAGCAAATCAGCTGCTTAGAATGATTTTGAAGGATCATGTGACACTAAAGACTGGAGTAATGATACTGAAAATTCAACTTCCATCTCAGGAATTAATTACATTTTAAAATATATTCAAACAGAAAACAGTTATTTTGAATTGTAGTATTGTTTCACAGTATTGCTGTTTTTACTGTATTTGTGATCAAATAAATGCAGCCTTGGTGAGCTTGAGACTTCTTTCAATAACATTAAAACATCTTACTGACCCTAAACGTTTGAACGGAAGTGTACACAGTTATGATCGGTATATCACTAATAATTCATTCTAAACATTTGCTTTGTTGTGATATGTATTACTGATTAACTAATTACTGTGTTCCTTCAGAAGTGCATTTGGACCACACTTCTTTTTACACAGGGGCTCCAGATAAGGACTGGGTTCTGTATCAGATGAGGCTTTGACTGTTTGACTGTGCTAAAGGAAGTGTTTGGCTAAACTCTGTTGCTCAGTGCCATCATCTTTACCACGATATGTGCGGTCAGCAGCATGGAAGAGACCCAAATAAACTTTAACAGAGTCATCAGGAAGTCTGGCTCAGTTATCAGACACTGACTTGGCAAGTTGGAGGTGATTGCTGAAAAGAGAACGCTCACCAATCTGTACTCCATCATGTAGCATGAATGCCACCCCTTACTTGGCACACAGCTCAAACAAAAGGGTGCATTCAGCAACAAACTGATTGCACCATGATGCATGAAGAGAAACAGGAAATGCTTTGTTCCATCCATCGTTGAGTTGTGCAATACATTTACTATCTGAATAATATGTGAACAGTCGGTCTTATTTGCACATTTTTATCTTTGCATATCATTTGCACAGCTTTCACCGTGATATAAAATGTTCTGCTGATATCCCTAGTGCTTTTTTTTTTTGCTTGATTTGTCTGGTAAATCCCTTTTTGCATTTCATTTTACTTCTGCTGTTTCCACACTGTAAAGCGAGTCTGTTGTTGTGGTCATGGTCAGACGACCTTATCATGAACATAAAAAAAGTATATGCAATTGCGACATTGTTAAATGTACTACTGTACCTGCTCAGTTGTTGCAAATGGCTGTCGTGGTCCCGTCATACATTGTTCATGAGCTGTGGATTTGAATCTGAATTTTAACAAATATGCTGATTTGGTGTTCGTTATCATCAATATTGAAAACAGTCCTTGTGATGCTTAATATTTTCGTGAGAACATTTTTTTTTTTTTTTAAACAACAGCATTTATTTAAAATATAAATATTTTTGTAACAATAGCTATGTTTCCATCCAAAGTTAGGAATTTAACTTATGCACAAAATTGGAATATTGCATAAAACATTTGTGAAGCGTTTCCATCCAATGTGTCCAAGAGAACAAAATCGTCACTTCCTGGGAATTTGGCATAACATTTCTGTAATAAAAATGGAAATGGCTGCAATCAGGGAAGCCGTTGTGGCTCTTTTTTCCCTACATCATAAAAGACTTGTGTCTCCCAGCATGCAGATGAAACGCAATAAACGCTGTCATGTTATCTTGCGTTCGGATGCTGGTGTTTAGGAATGCAATCATGTGAGACGCTTCTGGGAAGTCATTATACCAAATCATTCTGATGAAAGACTTTGTATAGAATCTGTTTTAGTTATTCTAAAATGCTTGAGGCAAAGTCATTTAATTTATAATATAATAATATAATATAATATATAGTCAAACCAAACTGTATTCAGACACCTTGAACATTTCGTTCATTACAGTTTATTCACTATAGTTGAAATTAAATGGTAATAAAATATGACAAGATCTGAGTTAAACTGTCAGAAATAAAAAAAATTTTTTTGGTGCATCAAGGGATTTATTTGGTAAATGTCTTTTTATCAGATAAAAAAATACATAAATATCCAACTCAATTGAGTGAATGATAGTGTAACATTTTCAAAAAAAAATAAAATTTATTTACTCTCACATATGTTGCTAACCTCGATGACTTTCTTCATATTTTAATGAATGTTGAGATATTAACGACATTGGGGATAAAAAAAAAACGGATATTTTCCAAAATATCTTTTGTGTGTGAACTGTCCCTTTGTTAAACCAGGTGGCGTCTATAATAAGACCCAAATCTGCCCTGTATTNTTTTTTTGGTGCATCAAGGGATTTATTTGGTAAATGTCTTTTTATCAGATAAAAAAAAATAAAAATATCCAACTCAATTGAGTGAATGATAGTGTAATTTAATTTACTCCCACACGTTGCTAACCTCTGAGTTTTTCTTCATATTTTAATGAATGTTGAGATATTAACGACATTGGGGAGAAAAAAAAAAACTGATATTTTCCAAAATATCTTTTGTGTGTGAACTGTCCCTTTGTTAAACCAGGTGGCGGCTATAATAAGACCCAAATCTGCCCTGTATTTGGATTCATGGCAGTGTGTAGATTGAAGTGTGTGTGTGTGTGTATTTAAATATACTTCCTGGTAGTGGACTTGTGCATTTGTGGGTGGCTATTTGTGTGTGATTGCCAATAGTCATGTATGTGAGAATTGGCTTCTGTTCATCAGAACAGTTGGGAGACTGTCTGTCTCCTCCCGTTTGAATACCAGACGTCATCCTGTGCCCAGGTACACAGTGGCTTTCTGGACTGTCAGGGTCAAAGTTCATCCACGTTTCCTGTGGAACAGATGGTGCCTGGTATGGGTAAAGGTGTGTGTGCATGTACAGACCTTGTGATTCTTCAGGCTTCACCTCAACAAGCTTTTCTCTCAGAGAATTAAAGCTCTGGTTAGAAGCATCTTTTGTGTGTTTTGGTGTTTGTTTCATTTCCAATTATCTTATTTGTTTGATTGTTTCATAATACATGGATACAGATAAGCCAATAGTTATTTTAATTTTAAGGCAGAAATTGTAAATTAATACAATTAATGTTTTTTTTGTGTTTTTTTTGTCCAAATAAAAATTTGAAGACTTTTACTAAAATGAGTCATTTTAAATGCTACAAATGAATTAAGGCATCACAATATTATAATGTACAGTATGAAAAATGGATGTTCATTTTGAAATTTGCAAAATATTGCATTTAACAGTTATTAAATTAGTGTTTTTTGAAGATTTAACTTTAAGTGAGCATTAGATGAAGGCAAATGCTGGCCTAAATATAAAAACGGATAATAAACAGCACAATTAAGTATCCAATATTAGCTGATACCAATTGATTCAAAATCTCTAATAATATTTCCAAAACTGTTTAAAAAAAAAAGTACCAATATATTGTGCCTCCCTAAAGTACAAAAGGAGAAGGGGTTAATTTGCATTTTTTTTTTTTAAACATCTTGCATCGTTAGCTGCACATTGTTCTAATTTTAATTTAGCGTGTCAAATTAAAATGAGTTCAAATATTAAAGGGTTAGTTCACCCCAAAATGAAAATTCTGTCATGAATTAATCACCCTCCTGTCGTTCCACACCCGTAAGACTTTCATTCATCTTCGGAAGACAAGTAAAGATCTTTTTGATGACACAATGCTTCCTACCATAGACTGTCTTTGCAACTACTTTGACTCTACAAAAACTTCATAAAGAGATCGGAAAACGAATCCATATGAATCGAGCGGTTTAGTCCAGATTTTCTGAAGAGAAGCGGTCGCTTATGACGAACAGATTTAATTTAGGCTTTTACTCGCATGTAAACATTGATTAGCGAACATAAGCTGAAGCTCAACCAAACCTGAATAGCTCACAAGAACAAACTTCTTCCTAAAGCTTTTTTTATGTGCATTATTCAGGTGACGTTTTTGAAGCATAAAAGTGGTAGTTGCGAAGGCAGTCTATGGAATGAAATCTGACAATAATTCTGTCATCAAAAAGATGTTCATTTGTCTTCCGAAGAAATACGAAAGTCTTACGGGTGTGGAACGACATGAGGGTGAGTTCCATTCGGTTTCATTCAGTTGTGGAAATGAGAAATTTACAGCTAAATTGTCAAAACGAGCCTGTACAGATGAAACTGTTATAGTTGAGATTCCAAAGAGTCCCAAGAGAGGGACATTTTTCTTTTTCTTTGCTCTGAAATGATTCAAAGCTGTTTACTTTCTTTCCTCTTAGCTAGTTGCTGTGCTTGTGCGTCACTCTGAGGAGAGCCCTTATGGAGGACTAGTTTTAAAAGCAGGCAGGGAGCTTGCCTGTGTGTGTGTCTGACTGACAGCCTGCTAGATGGTTGGGATGAGGGCCGAAAATATCGCCCACAGGGTGAGTGCAATACCTCGTGTTAGCGCCAACTTGGCACACAGAGAGATACTAGCTCTGTTCCAAAACCCGGTGGACTGACTAGATAGGTAGCCACCTTCAAAAGCAACATCCCAACTGAAATAGAACCTCATAGGTGACTGAGTTGGAACACTGCAAAAACTACATTCGTCGTAGACATAGAGCTCCTCGCACAAGTTGTAGGCGATGTGAAAGGATGTGTTTTTCTGTACTATTTTGTATAAATATGTAGTCATGAGAGTCTAGAAGGTGGAGACTAATAGGTCCATTACATGCAATCTACAAGCAATCACATCAATACCGCATGGCACAAGCTGATTGGCCTCTTATGGTCCTGTATCCAATGAGATTGCTTGCTCAACATTTAAATAGCCTGGTTCATTGTTTGTTGCAAGCTAGTACTATCAGTTTCTCTGAAACCCTTCACTTCCCCCAGCTCCACCTGCCTAGATCTGCTCAGGGATTTATGCATGTCGATTTATGCTGCAGCAGCATATCTTACATGCTCACAGCAGCATGTCTGTCTATATTTTAGCAGTGGCAAGTCCATACTTGATCTGCAGCAGCAGTGTAGAAGTCAGAGAGTTGTCATGATGATTATAATATTGGCCGATAAACAATATGTGACCCATGCTGGCAAAATGAGTCACAATGAGCAAATTTTCAACAAGTTATTGTTATTTTCACAATCTCTATTTAAAAAAGTGTTTCTCAACGGGGGCGTTCAGAGAACAACGGGGGGCGTTGGAAGCAAGATTTTTGAAAGGGGGGCGTTCAGGTGTTCTTGGGTGGCGTTCACGAGTTTACACCAAAGATCCAGGCAAGACAAGATTAAACTTGTAATTACTTGCAAAAGAATTGCCTACAACATTCTAAAATCTGCCAGTTTAATGTGGCATGTAAGCTATGTATCGTTTTTTGTTTTTTTTGCATTGATTATTTTTCCAGTTATATAGACCAGCGCTAAAGCGCTGACAAGAATTCACGTGCACAAAAATGTTTTGCGCTGACAACAATCCGGTGGTGGCTTGAATCCAGCCCTGACTGAACCACGCAGCGGAGGAATGGAAAGTTGACAAGCCATTAAAAAAGTTTAGACTTAAGAACCACTTATATTTTCAAATATTTTCAATAAATCATGTTCACATTGACTACGGTGACGAATTTCAAAATTAATGAAACTAAATTCTATTTATAAGGTAAACCTTTTACATTTTTAGGCATTAACTAATGCCATTGCCTAATGCCAAAATTTTTTCTTTGTTCACCAAGTATTTACTGGTCAGGCATTATTGTTAACTCGCAAGACTGCAAGCAGAAAATGACAATTTGGATAATTGAAATATATTCTGTAATCACATATAGGTAGCCAATGTATTAGTTCCACCGTCATATCTGAGCACAGAACGCTGCTTGGATACTTTCAAGATAGATTAAATTATTATTGTATTAATTATTTTTAACTAATTGTTCATATGTATGTGTTCTTGTTATAAGATTTTTTTATTTATTTAACAATTATGAACACAAATTAATCATGACAAACCAAATAAATTTGAAGTGAATTAATACCATTGATGAAAACAAGCTGATACCAAGGTATTTAGGCCTATAAGATAATTTATGTAAAAATCATGATTGTATTTATTTTTTATTTTTTTCGAAAGTAAGATTAATGTAAGCAGCTTCTTGCAATATTCTCCTAAATGCATAACAAAACATTACCGCTTAAATGACCGTATAGCCGGTTGTTTTTACTGTCCAATGACAGCCAATATTTACTCTGAGTGGCATGGGAGAGAGTCGGAAGTTGATTTGTTGCCCCTACGAGTTTATAATATATTAGCTATAACTATATTTTCAAACGGATAAAAAAAACTGTCAAATTGTTTTTAAATGCTGGCTTTTTTTTAACTGTTTTAAATATCAATAAACAGTCTCATATGTCTATTTTTGAAGATAGGCCTACTATTTATTAATTGTTCTGTTTTGTTTAACATTTTTACATTTAACATGAATAATCAAACATTTAACATAAAACGAGTATTGCACAACAATTTTAAGTGTCTACTCGTTTGTCCATTTTAAAATGATTTATTCATTTACATTGTTTTAATTAAATTGATTTATGCTATTCCTTATTCTTTCAGATAAGGTGTCACGACAAATCCTGCATTCCTATTCTTCCATTCATAATATAATAGCCATAATAATGTTAGAATTATTAAAGAAATTCAAGAGGCAGACGCAGATTATCTTGAGTTTTGCATTAGTTCAAATGCGCATTTGATGGAAACCATTTATTGGCATACTCATGGTGTGTAGTGACCATTTGTGAGTAAAACACCATGGCATTATGCATTAGGCCCAACAAAGTCTGACCAACAAGCCTTCGACATAGAATTCAGATGTTTAGACGTAGTCATTTTGTGCGCGAGCGCGTTCGATCATGTGGAGGCTGCCAGTGTACACGTTTAATCATCCATATTTCATTAGTCCTTCTGCGTCTCCTCACAGCATTCAGCTCTCTCTGAAGTCTTAGGTTCCCTTCATAATGTGAAGCACGCGACTTGCACGCTTAAGTTTCAGAAAACATCGTCATCGAAGTTTATATGTCTATAGTTTATATAAAACATTGAAGTTTGGTTTTCAAACCCTGTGTCACGAGACTTAAAAAATGGGTTGACAGGAATGTTTGTGTAAGTTATCCTATGTTAATAAAAGCATAGTCTAAAATGAATAAATCAAATATATTAGGCTTAATTGATTAACAAAGCAAAAGAAAAAAACGATGTGACAAATATCCTATGCTGCTGAGTTTGATTCATTTTTGCGAGGCGTGGCGCTCCACAAACAAGTTCAAGGAAAGGAAACAGATGGCAAAAAACACATCCTGTTTTCTTTATTTTCAAAAGCACAATATTCTGTTTTTAGTGTGAGTGTATAAATGTAAACTTCGCAGTATCGAATAATATCTGTAAATTACAGAGTATTTAAGTCGTTTCTGCTGGTAAGGAAACAGTTGAAGTGATCGCGCCGGCGCCTCGCATGCGCAGACAAAATAGCATTACAAACTTGACATCACAGCCTGTTCATTATCAAAATAAAATAAAGTCAGCCAAACATATAAAAAATTACACTGCTCATTTTAAATACTCTGTAGTATCCTATCTGTGCCTTTCAGCGTGACCACCGCTGAAACTGGTCCTGCCAAGCACATTTTGCTCATGTGAAGAGAATGATTTTTTTTCATTGATATTGAAACGGGAGTGAAGTACAAATTTTTGTTTACATAATACATGATAGTTCAGCATCCAAATACATTGCTAATATGGAAACACTCGAATTCATGCCGAACGAGAGTAGGCTACGTTTTTTACTTTCAGTTTCTCTTCAAATTAATTTGCTTTGGCTTATAGCTACTTAAGTTTTTATTCTTGTTCTGTATATGTATATTATATATTTTAGTATTAGTAGGCTATGCTTGGGTTGGCTTGACTTGGTTTGGTCGCGTCAAAAAAAAGAAAAAAGAAAAAAAAGTCACTCTTTTTAAAAAAAAAAAAAAAAAAAAAGTTTATCAGCACTCCTTTATATGTTACTTATGTGTCGGAAAACACAAAACATGACATATAGATTACTTTTGGTGTTATGAAAGGATTTCGGAGGTCCCGGATCCGGCTTGTTCTGGCACAACTTAAGGGCTGCCACTGTTCAGTCAAATCAAATCAAATCTGTTATTTGGCTTTCAGTGACATGCTTTTTAATTATATATGAAAGCTGCAGTCCATAACGTTTGGAGCTCTAGCGGTAAATTAACAAAATTGCAGGCGTCTTGTACTGTACTCTGCAGCGGTGCCAACTCGAACCAGTCTAATATAGTCCCAATATAAACACTTATAGGGGTACCGTAGTGATTCAGGATAAAAGAAAAACACGGTTTGGAAAATGGATTCATGATGTTCTCACCCATTATATACATTTGGTAAATTTTAATACAAAAAGTTACGGATTTAATATTAATAATAATTATAAGAAGAAAATACGGATGTGAATAATACTACTTATTATTATTATAAAAAAAAAAATAATAATCAGCATACTTTCCATAAGCGCATTTATCCCTTTTTGAGTTTGTGTGTGGGGGCGGTAAGGGACCTGGATAATGGATAGGGGGCGCTGGCCCAAAAAAGGTTGAGAACCACTGATTTAAAAGACACTGATTTTTTTTCTTGGCACACCTCGTCAAAACCAAATATCTATAGGGAAATGTATATTAAATTTTTTTCAATATTTTACTTCAATATTTTGAAGTACTGTAATTCTGTTTGTATGTGTATATTGGGATTGCACGTTGTCTGAGGCATGTTTGTGCAAGGGCTTTGGATCTGTCAGTCAGTGTGAGTAAGATCAAATTGTTCACATCAGCATTAGTTTGAAAATCACATTTCACTGATTCAGAGTCATGCCATCAAAAATTCACTATGAATATTCATAAGTTGGAATGCTGCTCTTTAAAACGATACCAAACTTGGACTTATGAGGAAGTTGCTGAGGGGAAGAGCAAGTGGTGAATCGAGCAGAGAAAAACAGCATTTTTCATGGTCACATGAAAGGTACTCCTCTCAGAAAACATACAAATAAAGATACTTTTAGATGTTTAATTGCTATTTTAAGTATTTGGATCGCTAGGGCTTATTGAACTCATTTTTGTGAGAACCTCAAATTTGACCAAAATTGACATTTTTGACTTGTTTTGCCTGTAGCTCGTAATTAGCATTCCGACTCATTTTGCCAGCACAGGTCACATATGTTGTCAGTATCTATGTGTCCCTATATTTTATATCGAAATAAGAAATCTAGAGTAGTGTTATGGCAGGTCACGTCAGTAAAGCTCACGTCAGCTGACTCTCAACTGATCCACTTATACCTGTAGGAATACAACTCTTATCATAGCATCCATATATAAGGTCCTTCAGTGTTATCAGCAGCAATCGCGTTTCTCAGGAGCTAATTACCCTCCTCCATCCCCAGCTGCTCCTCTCGTCCAGTAAGGATTTGGCCTTCTGATTCCCCTTTGAATCAGACTAATTTCTCAAATTATGTATACATTAAATTATTGAACATTTAAGGATATCTATAGTACATTTATGTTGGTTCTGTTCAGTTTACCCTATCGCTGCTTGCCCAGAACAGAACCATACCAATCCAAACTGTATGCTAATCATCTTTGACAGTAATGGTCCTGACAGAATTAAAGGTATAGTTTACCCCAAAATGTAAATTGTCATCAATTGCTTATCCTCATGCCATTCCATTGATAAAGATTGATAAAGATAAGATTTTTGTTCATTTTTGAAAGACAAATTAAGATATTTTTAATGAAACCTGAGATTTCTTTCCCATTCCACCAAAATTGAGACTTCAGAAAGTTTATAAAAGAAATCTTTGAATTGAATGGTTTAATCCAAGAGACATAAGTGCTTTATATGAAGAACATGTTTAATTTAGGCTTTCATGCACATCAAATATGATAAAATGATGCTCAACCGTACTTGCTTGACGCATGAGAACAAACCTCATTGGTGACTTTTAATGGACAGAAATTCTCATTAAATTTTTTTTTTTTTTTTTTTTNGACATGTTTGACTGCAAAAACTGTTATGAAACAATGCTTTGAAAGAGCAACAAAACTCTTCATGCTACATTGTTCAAAGAGTCAATCTATGAAGGGATTAAAGGGTTAGTTCACCCAAAAATGTAAAAAATGTCATTAATTACTCACCCTCATTTCGTTCTACACCTGTAAGACCTTCATTCATCTTCAGAACACAAATTAAGATATTTTTGGTGAAATCCGATGGCTCAGCGTTTGCCAGCAATGTCACTGAACCTCTCAAGATCCAGAAAGCTACTAAAGACGTACTTAAAATAGTTCATGTGAGTACAGTGGTTCTACCTTAATATTATAAAGCGATGAGTGCTTTTTGTGCGGCAAAAAAAAACACAAAAAAAAACAACAAAATCGAATGATGAGCGATTTTCAAAACACTGCTTCGAAGCTTTACGAATCTTTTGTTTTGAATCAGTGGTTCGGAGCGCCAAAATCACATGATTTCAGTAAACAAGGCTTCGTTTACACGGTCCGAACCACTGATTTGAAAAACAAAAGTTTAAGGTAGAAACGCTGTACTCGCATGAGCTGTTTTAAATGTGTCTTTAGTACCTTTCTGGATTTTGAGGGGTTCAGTAACATTGCTGGCAATAGAGGCCTCGCTGAGCTATCGGATTTCATCAAAAAAATCTTAATTTGTGTTCCGAAGATGAACGAAGGTCTTACAAGTGTAGAACGACATGAGGGTGAGTAACAAATGGCATCATTTTCATTTTTGGGCAAACTAACCCTTTAAGTATGTTCAGATGTCAGGGTTCTAGTTTTATTGCTAACCTTTAGGTCACAGTGCTGTTTATGGGGATTATAGCAGCACTTCCTGTTCAGGCTTCTGTTCAAGTTGTAGATCAGAAGCAGAGAGGCTTATTTAAATGTGATGATTTAGTCCTAATCTAAAATAGTGCTGAAACCAGAGATCTCTCACTCTCAGACAAAGAGGAGGACTAAGAGGGAGGAATGGGAGCGGATCGCTTCACAGCTGTCCATGTGCAGTTTTTAAAGCCCCTTTGACTCGACTCCGTAGGGGTTCTGTCCTACCCTCTTTTCCCAGGGCCCACAGTGGAGATTAAACTGAGGAGAGGGAATTTGTTGGGTGGCATCACCGCAACTTAAACATTCCACTCCACAGCACTAACACACCTGCAAAACGCAAATCGAAAACCATTAACGGTGGTGAGTGTCTCTTTTTATAATAAAGTTGTTTTTTCCTTCTCTTTTTATGGTGTTAAATACGCATGAACATGAATCATGCCTCATTCGAGGGTTCTTGAGTGACGCCGTGTGCAATTATGAGTCGGCTCTCATGTTCCACAGGGCTTCAGAAAAGAAGAAAGCGTGTGGTGGGAAATTCAATGGCAGTGTGATTGTGTTCCTCCTTGGCCTTTTTATATGTAGGAGCTTAAAGGAATTTGGTGTATTTGATGCAACAACAAAAAAAATCACAATTCTGTCGTCATCTTACTCATCTGGATGACTTTCAACATGTATGACTTTCCTCAGTGGAACACAAAAGGAGACGTTTTGAAGAATGTTCACGCTGTTCTTTTCCATATAATGAAAGTGAATGGTGACCTGGTGCTGTCAAGCTTTAAAAAACAGGAGTGGTCCATATGATTGATTTATATTCAAAGTCTTCTTAAACCATATTATAATTTTGAAATGAGAGTCTTTATTCAGTGATAATCTTGCTTGACAGCTGCGCCCCTTACTCACTTTCATTGTATGAAAAAGAGGCAAGTTGCACAACAAAAAAGTCATATTGGTTTTGAGAAACATGAGTGGGTATAAATGACAATTTTCATATGTGCCTGAACTATTTCTTTAATTTAGGCATTCATTTCTAAATCGATTTTCTCTACAGCCTCATTTTCTTCTCCCTCTTTTGCCTTTTGCAGCTGAGCTATTGAATCGCTCAAGTGTTTGGTTCATTTTGACTCTGATTTGAAGGCGCTCATGGTTCCACTGTCATAAACTGCAGACCGATCAATACGGTGTATGAATTACAGCTCTCTAATGAAAGTATTGCTCTTTTAGTGCCGCAACAGACGCCAAACCGAGACGTCTGCATTGATGTACTGCATGCTCAGGTCGTTGCTTCACTCGTAACAGTGGCTAGGGCAGTCATTATTATAAAATTTGGATTTAATTGTCAATCAATTATTATTTTTTTTATATATGTGTGTGTGTGTGTGTGTGTGTGTGTATTGAAGAGTGTATAATGATATAAGTGGTCATATTTTAAATATGAAAGTATTTTCAGATCTTTTTGTAGCACTATATTTTACAGTCCTGTTCCCCACACATACAATGTACTTATTACAGTAATTAAAATAACTGGGTACTAACCCTGAACCTACACCTAAGTCCAACCTTAACCCCTGTAGTTACCTAATAATAACCCATTATTTTCTTAGGTAATTACACTGAAAGTACATGTCTTTGTAACTTGCATTCACCATTGAACTTCACAGGGCATTGCAAGACTGTTTGATATGTAGACAGTATCTGCGCAAATAGTATATTTTTATTTATTTAAAACAACCAACAAAATCTATTTCACAGTAAAATGTAGCCTAAATGAACACAACTATGACCATGTTTTTTTTTTTTTTTTTGTAAATGAAAAGCTATATTTAGATGGATGAGAATCTTACTCTTAACCTTACTTTCTCATTAGGTGCTTTCATAGATAATTCATTTCTATAAATAATTCATTTTTGTATGTGCCAAACCACTCACTGTGCACCTGACATCTGTGCATGTCAGATGGGATTGGTTGTATGATGCAACATCTGGTTTGTACTGCATTTTAAGTTATTTGAAGTTAAGTCATATTTATGTATAGTCTACAGACTGGCATCTATGGACCCCTTTTGACCCTGACTTAGCAAGGTTTATGGGAGAGTTATGTTAAGTCATGAATATTTGAAACTCATACTAAAAAAAGAAAACATGGAAAAATTCCCCTTTTGGATTTTCAATGTTTTAGATGGTTCAAATGGAAGAAACAGGAAATGGATTGACTTCCCTTAAAGTCCCCCTGTGGCCAATAATTTTATCCCTTAAAACTCATCTTTTACCAAAATCACCAAAATGACATATTAAACGTTTTATCCTTGAAGAAAACAAATCTTCATGCCTTAAAGGGTTAGTTCACCCAAAAATGAAAATTGTCATTAATTACTCACCCTCATGTCGTTCCACTCCCGTAAGACCTTCGTTCATCTTTGGAACACACATTTTTCATAAAATCCGATGGCTCAGTGAGTCCTGCATTGCCAGCAAGATAATTTACTAGGGCTGGGCGATATGGCAAAAATGTAATCTTGCAAATTTTTTCCCATATTGATCGATAACGATATATATATTTCAATATATAAACTGTTAATGCTGCCAGCTTTAAAATAGTATCCCAACTATGACTGAAGCCACAATTTTAGAGTTCATTAATTACATTTTAAAGTATAGTTTATTAATAAAAACAGAACGCATTTGGCCTTAAACTTAGCGTGTGACTTAATTATAAACAAGCCCGAAATACACCGGAACTCTTATTTTGAAATGCGGGCTGTAATTGCGAGCTGATTCTTACAGCCGTCTAAAACATTTTATATAAAGGCCATAAAGTAGACATTGTAATAATTCATCAACTTGAGTTCATTAGCAATCGCTTGGCATAAATCTGCGCTTTTCATTGATTTAGAATCACTTTGAAGCAGTCTGAAGCGTTGCGCGAGCCTGTGGAAGTGAAGAACGCGCAACAGCGCCGCCTTGTGACATTGCAACATGCAGCGCTCTTTGTGAAATATTCACCTCATCTCTGCAGCGCACACGGGAATGTCAGCGGGAGTAAACAGTTCTGACGCGCACATAACGAGCAGGTACGAGACACGTAGGGCGAGGGGAGACTTGTTAATCGATCGCAGATGGTTTCATTATCTTGGGTGGATACAAGAGTATGAGAGGATAAAAATAATAAAAGCAAAAATGTGTCTCCAAATATACTTGGGCGGCCGTTAATATACTGGGCGGCCCGCCCAAGTAAAGTCTATGTGTGGGAAGCACTGTGATGGAATAGGTTGGTTGTGTTGCCAGTCTTGTTTTTCACCGTCGATTACATATTTTACAGATCATTTTAATCTGCGCCTGGTCGCTTTTCAAATAACCAAACCACTTCCATATAACTGAATTCGTGCTACCTTTTTTGTCGACAATTTCATCATTTTTGGATAATAACTCAAGGTTAGTTTCACTTTCATCGGTGCTTCCACAAATTTTTGTCATCCTTGTGTTGAGTTTTCTTTGCAAAGTGCCATAGGAAATTGACTTCGTTCTTTGACGTGAATGTTAAAAGCTGCACGCTAATTGGCTGTTGTCGCATATTTTTGCTGTATGATTGGCTCTTATATTAATCCATATCGAGTAAAAATGCCTAGAGCTTATCATCGTTATCGACATATATTTTATCGCGATTCGATATGATATCGTTTATCGGCACAGCCCTATAATTTACACTTTCAAATGCCCAGAACGCTACTAAAGTTATATTTAAAAGTTCATGTGACTACAGTAGTTCAACCTTAATGTTATGAAGCGATGAGAATACATTTTGTGTGCCAAAAAAACAAAATAACGACTTTATTCAACAATATCTAGTGATGGGTGATTTTCAAAACACTGCTTCATGAAGCTTTACGAATCTTTTGTTTCGAATCAGTGGTTCGGAACGTGTATCAAACTGCCAAAGTCATGTGAACCATTGAAATTTCGAACCGCTTATGTCGAAACGAAGCCTCGTTTATGAAATCACGTGACTTTCACGCGCTCTGAACCACTGATTCGAAACAAAAGATTCGTATTAATGTCAATCATGTTATAAAAAAAAAAATCTACCTTCTTTAAAAAGCTTGCTGCTTTTGAAACATTTTCACAGTCTAGACTGATCAGACGCACATGAAAACATTGTAAAACAATTCTTTTCTGTTGTGCAACCCAATTATTTCCCTATTACGCATTTTGTGCTTGTGTGGGTAGAACTGCCTGCCTGTAAATAAGTATGCCATCTCGTAAAGTGGTGCCGTCCAAATGAGATCCATTACATAGTAAATATGCAAGGCATCTCGTAAAGGAGCGCGGTCCAAATGAGATCCATTACATTTCATCTGGATGCTCATTTCTCAAGGTCGACATCCTTTTAAAACAAAGCATCCAGGTATCGTTGTTATATAATCATATTGCTCGTGGTCTCATACCTTCAGAGAGTGGTTTCTAATTACCCTGTGAAAGCAAATAGGATGTTTATGCCCCTGGCAGCTCGTATCCTCCATCTCCTGTGCTGATTCTGTCTCTGAAGCGTCCTGTGATTTGTCCTGGCTAGGCTCGCACATTAGCTATTTAAATGGATGCTTCACAATCCTGTGACAAAATGGATGAAGAGCAATATGCTCCTGAACGTCCTCCGGCACGCCGACTTTAAGCATATACGTGTAAAGAAATGATTCTTCATCTTACTTTAACGCGCTTGACGGGGCCTAAATTAAAGGTGCTAAGCATTTACAAAAGCCTGCCCAACAACTGGGAAATTTATCTCCCCTTCAGAGTTTATATTATTCCGTTAGATTACCTCAGATTATATCGTTAAACGTTTGGAGAGGCTTCGGACTGGAATCTATGAATAATGGATGTGTGGGAACTGGGCTTGTTGCTAAGGGAGGTGTGAATTCAACCATAACTTTTACAAGCTGGCCTTTTCCCATCATTTCAAATGAACACTTTTTATGCCACACATTCATGTCTACCATTTTCCTATTCCACTTATGTTTTCAGTTTTGAACCATTAGTGACTGTTTCTGTGTTCCCACGACCAGGGAGGCAATTAACAGGTCTTTTTAATGATCCACTAATGTGTCTAATTACCATTTCATCATCATCAAAAAAGGCAGTATTTTGATTAATTGGATAAAGAATTTTTTTTTATTGTATACTTGTAGGTTATTGCATGTCTTGCGTAATATTTTCCTCCAAATGGTATGTAAAATTATATATCATGGGGGACCAGACAGGAATATTGTTTGTGTTCAGATTTACAATATATTTATATTTATATATTTATAAACGTAAATAATAGTTTTGAACACTTTTTAATACTGCTTTTCAGCAAGCCTGCATTCAATTATTATTAAATTGCTTAAAAACAACAGTAAAGACATTGGTAATGTTACGAAAGATTTACATTTCAAATAAATGCTGTTCTTTTGAACTTTCTATTCATCAAATATTGGAGGAAAAAAGTATCATTGATTTTATATAATTAGAATGATTTCTGGAGGATCATGTGACACTGAAGACTCTACTAATGATGCTGAAAATTCAGCTTTGCCATCACACTAAAATTTATTTTTAAAATATATTCAAATAGAAAACGGTAAAATATTAATATTTCACACTTTTTACTGTATTTTTGATCAAATAAATGCAGTCTTGGTACACACGAGACTTCTTTCAAAACTTTTTTTTTTTTTTTTTTTTTTTTT
>RJVU01016178.1:897059-936199 GCA_003731715.1 Anabarilius grahami | reverse complement strand
CGTCTTGGCCCAGTCATGTCGACTTTCACTTGAGGTTTTATGTAGATTTATGCTGTTACAGTGTGTTTGTGTCTAACAGTTTTAACTCGGCTTCAGTTAATACGGAAGGAAATGCGGTTAGCAGACGTGTGTGCAATATATTCTGTCGTGTTTTTTTTTGTTTTTTTTTGCTGTTGTCTTTCCACCAGTTTCTCTGTTTAGTTCTATCGTCACGCATTTCATGGATCACTGATGTGAAAATCCTGCCACACTCAGCCTCTCTTTTTCTGCGCTCGCCACACGCACACTCTTATGCTCTTATGATTCTTTACACTGAATGTTACTAAGTGACACAATGCTCCCCAAACAATTCTGTATTTACTCAGCCTCATGTAATTAGCAAACCCAGGGCTGAATTGGTGAAAAGTTGTCTTAAGGCAGAAGTTAAGAATTTTCTGCAAATAAATTAAGTTCATAAAGTTGTGGTCACATTAACTGTTGCTCTGCAAAATGTTGGTGAATTCCAGTCACTTAAATAGAAATCCATGCTATGGGGAGTTTCCAAGTTGGTCATGTTAATTCGGCGTGCTGCTCAACAGAAAATTGCTTGTTTTGAAAGTGACTTCTGTGTGAGGAGTGCTTCATACATCGCTATATTTTTCTAATGTGACCTCACCTTAAGAACGTTCCTTAATAATTCAATTATTGGAAGTTTTCCCTTTAATGTTATGAATCCCTTTAATGTTATTATGGATATACAGACACAAACTGTCTTTACCTGCAGTAGTGTTGTTATTACTATATCACTAGCTTAATATAATAATCACAATAAACGCAAACACTATTTTCATTGTGACTTGCTGGGGCATTTGTAGCCTTTTATCAGTACTGGGGCACATCAAAAACAGAACGTTTTAATGTTTTTATGGATATACAGACTTATTGTCTTTACCTGCAGAGAGTTGTTCATAATCTGCACGTGCATGGTTGCAGAGCTGCTTCATCGCTGACAAGCGATACGAGTTTTATTTCCTGCAATGAATTGCAGGTAAATATAATTCTCATCCACCACTCTTTTGTTTTCTGGCTTATAAAGTATCCGTTACTTGTTAGAAACCGCTGCAAATGATTCAGTGTGTAAATTAACTGTCCAAATAAATCAAAATGAATCGCAAACAAATTCAGAGCTTTTTGCAAACCCGTTTGTTATCTGTGTACAGGGATCTCCATCATCAGACAAGTATTTATCAGTACAAAACAAGGGTCTAGCGATGCGACTGGCTTAACAGTAGTTCATATTTGGCATCACATTTTTGGATTGTTGCTTGTATATTATTTTTTAAGCTCTTGTCACAAGATGAAGCGGTTGGTTGGCTCATTTGCGTCATGTGAATGCAAATATTTGAAACAACCTCATAAATTAAACATTTGGGGATTTAAGACAAGTTGGACGTTATCCTTAAAGTTCCCCTATTATGCCATTTTAAAGGTTCCTAATTTTGTGTAAATACATCCACGACCAAAAAAAACTTAAATTTTTTTCATAATATACATTACGGTATCACCTCTTACAGTGTCTTCGATAAAGGATTCCGTCTCTCTAAACACCTCCTTTCCGAGAGCCTACTCTTCTCTGATGGGTCAGTTGGCCAGGTCTGTTGTGATTGGTCTACCATGTACAGCGTGTGTCAGAAATGAATTACCATATTTGAATTTCAGCTCTGGATGCTTCCTCAGCGCTTTAATCACAGTGATATGGACAGTAACGATGGCTTCGGTTTTATCGTTTCAAATCGAGCACGAGTCCTCATTCTTTGGAAGTGCATGAAAAGTAGATTTGCTTTTGCAGCACAGAAAATGGCTTCGTCTTGACATGTCGATAACACAAACCAAACTCTTCCAGGCCTCAGATACAACTAGTGTTTGAGGGTGAGTCAAAGTAAACGTTGTTCATTTGCAGCCAATGAAAATCTAAAAATCTGCATAATGCCAGTCTGTGCAGGAAGTAAGACTGGAATTACTGAAAACTCGTTTCAGGTCGTTCAGAATTGGTTCTGTCTTTTGGGAGACAACTTTATTTTTCTTGCACTTTGCTCTTTTTGTTCATTATCTTGGTCTGAAGATCCAGATCTAGGATGCACATAACTTCAAATTTTAATTTGTCAGTGGGCTGTATGAGCAAGACGTCTGTCTATATTAGATTGTTAGATAAGAAACATTGTGGGTGCGCAACATCTAGTTCACAACGGCCAACATTTTGAGCCTATTTGAAAGCATTCATCTGATCGACACTGACACAAATAAACCTATGAATCCTGCATTATAAGAAGAGCATTGATCACTGATCGTGATTGAAGTCTGACAGTGATTGTCTTGAAATATTTTGTTCAGTATGATGAAATTGTTAACAAGCACTGATTGCTGTAGCGGCGCTGCTTTAAATGAGATTTAAATTACAATACAATTAAATTTGCTTGACTGTTAGTCTATCAACTATTTGACAATTCTATGTCTTTTAAAAGCACCACTGCTAAAGATTTTAAACTCACTAATTCACTGGTCTGTTGTTGGATAACTAATCCACTTCACTTTCTCCCACCTTGTCTCGCTACACCAGCAGCGCACCTGCTGTGCGCTGAGGTTGGGGAAACCACTTCCCTTCCTCTTTCAAACATATCTGACAACACATAATCATAACAGAACCTAAACCATGTGTGTGTTTGTGTGTTCATTACAAGGAAGGGACTCATGAAGTGCACAGGCATCTTTGGTTGGAGGCTTATGGAGTGACATCACGTTCATGGTAGAAAAAAAAATTCTTATCCTGACGAGCTGAAAGAGACTTGCTAAGACCAGAAAATCAGCTTAGGCTGGTTTAGGAAATAGGGACTACAGAGAGGTAATGCACCTGTTTCAGGCCAATGCCCCCTACATTATGAGGACATGCTGATGTCCTTGTAATTCAAAACACCAAATAAACAAAAATAAAACAATGAGAAAATGCAGAAAGATTTCTGAGATGGGGGCTAGAAAATGTCATTAGCTCAGCATAAAAACCATTACATGTGTGGAATGTCCCCATAATGATAAGTGTACTAACATCTGTGTGTGTGGTATATGGTGTGTAACCATATATTTTGGGGTAGCTTAAATTTTACCAGATGTGTATATACAGGTGCTGGTCATATAATTAGAATATCATAAAAAAGTTGATTTTATTTCACCAATTCCATTCAAAAAGTGAAACTTGTATATTATATTCATTCATTACACACAGACTGATATATTTCAAATGTTTATTTCTTTTAATTTTGATGATTATAACTGACAACTAAGGAAAATCCCAAATTCAGTATCTCAGAAAATTAGAATATTGTGAAAAGGTTCAATATTGAAGACACCTGGTGCCACACTCTAATCAGCTAATTAACTCAAAACACCTGCAAAGGCCTTTAAATGGTCTCTCAGTCTAGTTCTGTAGGCTACACAATCATGGGGAAGACTGCTGACTTGACAGTTGTCCAAAAGACGACCATTGACACCTTGCACAAGGAGGGCAAGACACAAAAGGTCATTGCAAAAGAGGCTGGCTGTTCACAGAGCTCTGTGTCCAAGCACATTAATAGAGAGGCGAAGGGAAGGAAAAGATGTGGTAGAAAAAAGTGTACAAGCAATAGGGATAACCGCACCCTGGAGAGGATTGTGAAACAAAACCCATTCAAAAATGTGGGGGAGATTCACAAAGAGTGGACTGCAGCTGGAGTCAGTGCTTCAAGAACCACTACGCACAGACGTATGCAAGACATGGGTTTCAGCTGTCGCATTCCTTGTGTCAAGCCACTCTTGAACAACAGACAGCGTCAGAAGCGTCTCGCCTGGGCTAAAGACAAAAAGGACTGGACTGCTGCTGAGTGGTCCAAAGTTATGTTCTCTGATGAAAGTAAATTTTGCATTTCCTTTGGAAATCAGGGTCCCAGAGTCTGGAGGAAGAGAGGAGAGGCACACAATCCACGTTGCTTGAGGTCCAGTGTAAAGTTTCCACAGTCAGTGATGGTTTGGGGTGCCATGTCATCTGCTGGTGTTGGTCCACTGTGTTTTCTGAGGTCCAAGGTCAACGCAGCCGTATACCAGGAAGTTTTAGAGCACTTCATGCTTCCTGCTGCTGACCAACTTTATGGAGATGCAGATTTCATTTTCCAACAGGACTTGGCACCTGCACACAGTGCCAAAGCTACCAGTACCTGGTTTAAGGACCATGGTATCCCTGTTCTTAATTGGCCAGCAAACTCGCCTGACCTTAACCCCATAGAAAATCTATGGGGTATTGTGAAGAGGAAGATGCGATATGCCAGACCCAACAATGCAGAAGAGCTGAAGGCCACTATCAGAGCAACCTGGGCTCTCATAACACCTGAGCAGTGCCACAGACTGATCGACTCCATGCCACGCCGCATTGCTGCAGTAATTCAGGCAAAAGGAGCCCCAACTAAGTATTGAGTGCTGTACATGCTCATACTTTTCATGTTCATACTTTTCAGTTGGCCAAGATTTCTAAAAATCCTTTCTTTGTATTGGTCTTAAGTAATATTCTAATTTTCTGAGATACTGAATTTGGGATTTTCCTTAGTTGTCAGTTATAATCATCAAAATTAAAAGAAATAAACATTTGAAATATATCAGTCTGTGTGTAATGAATGAATATAATATACAAGTTTCACTTTTTGAATGGAATTAGTGAAATCAACTTTTTGATGATATTCTAATTATATGACCAGCACCTGTGTGTGTGTGTGTGTGTGTGTGTGTGTGTGTGTGTGTATGTATGTATATAGCTCACAAGACGAGACACGAGATTGAGTTCACAAGAATGAGATGAGATTTTTACACTGTATTTTTAAGAAATTCTCAATGACAAAATACATGACTAAAAATAGTCTGCAGGTGCATTTGAAATGTTTTAACTAATCATCTTGTAATGAATATTTCAGTTCTACTTTCTGAGTATGAATTATCATATACAGTAAAAGATAGCAATACTCAAGCACTGTAAAAGGTTTTGTCACAAACTCGACTGGCTTCTCTACTGTATGATTTCATACGAGTATCTTCAGGCCTTACTGTACATGATTTATGAGCTTTTACAACTTTTGACCTTTTAACTGAACTCCTTTCCACATTGATCATAGAAATAAAAATGTAGAATATAAAAAATGGTAACACTTTACAATAAGGTTCATTTTGTTAACATTAATGTATTAACTAACATGAACTAACAATTATCAATACATTTGCTACATTTTTTATTAATCTTTGTTAATGTTAGTTAATAAGTCATTCATTGTTAGTTCGTTAGTTCACTAATGTTAACAAATACAACTTTTGATTTTAATAATGTTACTAAATGTTGAAATTAACATTAAGATAATATAAATGCTGTAGAAGTATTGTTCGTTAGTTAATTTTTTTTAAAGTGTTATCATAAAAATTAATAACCGTTTTATCTTAGTTTTATTAAGTGCAAACAATAAGTGCTGTGCAACCGTAATCAAAGTCCTCTCACAATATTCAAAGTGCAAATAGAGCATTTTTTTTCTTCAATCATGTTACAGATCTTAGAGATGGTTACAACTACACAGCCCAGACTGAGATAGCTTTCATATTGCGAGATATTTGCATGCATCAGGGAGTCGCTTTCAAAATGCGGGGTATTTAAATCACGTTTGAATGCGCGCATACGCATTTCTACTTTCTCTTTCACGATTTACACACGGTAACATTTAGGCTGCCCCTAAAATATATGGTTACACACCATATACCACACACAGATGTTAGTATCATATTCATATATAATTAATATAATATAATATAATATAATATAATATAAATATTAATATATAATAAACCAGCTAACTTTAAGAAAAAAGAAAAAGGGTTTTTATTTTTATTTTGTTTACATTTTAAAAACCATGTGTTTTCTGTGAGGGCTGTTTTTAGTTGTCAGGTTAGAAAATATGATTGGCTCAGTATCAAAACCATGATAAAGATATTTAGGCCTAGATTTATGTATTTGAATTGCATATAAAATTTCTTTCCATTTGGATTACAGTTTTTAACAAACAGATTAATTTAGGTACACTATGTAACTTTTGGCCCTCTAGCGGTTACAAAAAAACAAAAGAAAGTTGTTTTGGTTGTGCTTCGGCTCTGCGTGGCTGTGCAGATGAATATGGTTATCCTACTGCTCATAAAACATTCACTATTAGGCTTAAGATATACTGCCATTTTAGATGAAAAGGATCTTAAGCTGAATAGCTGAAGATGTTATTGTAGATATACCCATTAATAGACGCATTACTTCCTTGAAAACAAATTTCAGCACAGTGCTACAACAACTTTAACTCCCTCGGGTCGGCGGTCACGCCGGCGATACCACCTCGGTTTTTTCTTACCAGTGTGAAAGAGACTCAAAATACTCCGTCAATGTTGCACATACAATTAAGAGTTAAGACCATTTTAATCTGTGGAATATCTTTTTATTTGTGTACACTCAGAGTAAAAACAAAATGTTGTGCTTTTTGCAAAATAAAACTAACATGATGCGTGATCTCTCGTCTCCCTCTGAACAAACTCCAATCTGATAGTTCTCAGAAAATGAACTGTAACTTAGTGAATACTAATCACAAAAAAATTACTTATGTCTAAAGAAACGTTGAAATGTCAGGTTTTAAATTGTGTAAGTCAAATCGAAAACAAAAATTGTGTTTATGTAATCTGTATGAAAAAAGAGCCATGTCAGATGTCCGTGATTCAGCTCATTATCCGCTAATGCGGCCACGCCCACGGAGCCAGCGCTATTCAGACGCAAACTCTGAGGCAATACATGTATACATCGTCGCAGTCGTGTATTTATTGTCTTGAAAAGTGTTTATCTGGATGTTATAGCGATCTCTGGCCTCTATTAGTTCCTGGAGAGTCACATGGTTGTTCTTCTTTTAGGAGGCGTTTGTGGACTAAAGGTGCACAGAGCGCCCTCCGGCTGCAAGTATGAATTGAAAACACAGTATCCAGCGCTCACAGTGATGACAATAAATACTGAATAAATATCACTGCTCTGTACAGAAAATTGACATAAACATATGAGAATCCATCAATATTTCTCCAAATGTGCATGCTTTTAAGCTGAAAGCCTATATGAAATGCCATAGAGGTAACATAATTGTTCAGACACTTTGCATCACAGAAATACATTATATTTTAAAGTATATAATAGAATACCATTATTTTAAATTGTAGTAATATTTCACAGTATTGCTGTTTTTTCTGTATGTTTGATATACACCATGATGAGCTTGACATGATCACAGAGGGTTCTTTCACAGCCAACCTGACTGAAAGGCCTCATTAATATGCAGGTCATTACAGGTCATTATTATGCGGATCTTTTGTCTTCTCAGGTGTAAATCATCCATTATTCATGATGATTCACGCCTCCACGCATACTGTGTTTCTTGACAAAAAGTTTCTTACAAAAACTAAATCAATATATTGTTATAAATGAACGAGTAGGCAGCATAATTTTTACATCATTTTGAAGCGCAAACTCTAGTCTACAACCTCCAATACCCAGAAGTCTTGTGAACACAGATTTAAAATTTTTATTTATTTTTGGCTTTATTTCAATGACTTAAGTTTGTTTTTTCAATAACCACGCATAAACGTTATTCCTTCAAAANGACAAAAAGTTTCTTACAAAAACTAAATCAATATATTGTTATAAATGAACGAGTAGGCAGCATAATTTTTACATCATTTTGAAGCGCAAACTCTAGTCTACAACCTCCAATACCCAGAATTCTTGTGAACACAGATTTAAAATTATTTATTTATTTTTGGCTTTATTTCAATGACTTAAGTTTGTTTTTTCAATAACCACGCATAAACGTTATTCCTTCAAAAACACAAACATGTACATACATGTTACTCACATATTATTGTAGCCTAGTTTGTGCTGAATACTGTGTAATGACACTTTTTCCATTAATATGTTTATGAACAACTGAAAAAAGCACAAATGTCAGGGCATGTCTCAACTTCTCCAGGGCCCCAAAAATCCTCAGACCCCAGAGGGTTAAAGTCCCTGTAAAGTCAATTCTGATAATTCTTTCTAAACGCATTATAAATGTTACAAATGTATTGCTGAAACACATTACAAAGACTGTGAATTGTGTAATGCTTAATTGTGAAATTGGTGAAAAACTCATTAACGCTCTAAGTCTCTGTTCAGGATTTTTTGGGCGGAGCTAAAACGGGGGTCCGATGATGCACTGGAGCCCCCGAACATGATCCCGCCCCTAACACTATATAACTGTCGATGACGCACCGAGCGTGGCGCCGCCCCTAACGCTACAGCGGCTCACTCGCTCAATCTCGAGTGTCATTAGTTATACAGCCCTTTGCACATTTAGCTAGTAATGCCTTCGTCACGCAAATGCATATTACATGGTTGTTATAATATACAATACAGCTCGGTCTCCTTATTTAAAGGTGCCATCGAACGTTTTTTTACAAGATGTAATATGTCTAAGGTGTCCCCTGAATGTGTCTAAGTTTCAGCTCAAAATACCCCATAGATTTTTTTTTTTTTGATGATTTTTTTTTTTTAAACTGCCTATTTTGGGGCATCATTAGAAATGCGCCGATTCAGGCTGCCGCCCCTTTAATTGCTCGCGCTGCACGCCCCCCCGTGCTCACGACTCTGTCATTGCATAAACAAAGTTAACACAGCTAATATAACCCTCAAAATGGATCTTTACAAAGTGTTCGTCATGCATGCATCAGATCATGTGAGTATGGTATTTATTTGGATGTTTACATTTGATTCTGAATGAGTTTGATGGTGCTCTGTGGCTAAAGCTAACATTACACACTGTTGGAGAGATTTATAAAGAATGAAGTTGTTTATGCATTATACAGACTGCAAAAATGAAAATAACGACAGTCTTGTCTCCGTGAATACAGTAAGAAACGATGGTAACTTTAACCACATTTAATAGTACATTAGCAACATGCTAACAAACCATTTAGAAAGAATATTTACAAATATCACTAAAAATATCATGATATCATGGATCATGTCAGTTATTATTGCTCCATCTGCCATTTTTCGCTATTGTCCTTGCTTGCTTGCTTACCTAGTCTGATGATTCAGCTGTGCACAGATCCAGTTAATACTGCCTGCCCTTGTGTAATGCCTTGAACATGAGCTGGCATATGCAAATATTGGGGGCGTACTTATTAATGATCCCGACTGTTACCTAACAGATTCGCCTGTTCTTCGGAGGTCTTTTAAACAAATGAGATTTACATAAGAAGGAAGAAACAATGGTGTTTGAGACTCACTGTATGTCATTTCCATGTACTGAACTCTTGTTATTCAACTATGCCAAGGTAAATTCAATTTTCCATTCGATGGCACCTTTAAATTTCCTAGAATGATGATATGAAGGGGTGGATTAATTTATTCTCTAAAGTGATCGTTCTACACCGGATAGTTTTACAAACTTTCATCAGACAGCTGGGATTCACAGATAATCCGCTGTTTTTGGTGAATGTGACTGAACAGACCTCGGCCCCCCTCCCGCCTCGGCCTTCCTACCGCCCCACCAACAACCGATGATATGATATGGAGCCGGACAGAGTCTCTCCCGTCCCGGCCTTCGTCCTCCCGTCTCGCTGCGCTGTAATTTGTTGCCTCGACAACAGTCGGAAGTACGTGCCCACCAATGAGTGTAAGTTGCCATGTGTGCTTGTGTTATAATTAGTAGGTAGTCCACAGTAACTCTACTTAAATTTGCAACCCTCTAATGTGATTTTGTTTATATGCATCAGTATGTTTGACTCATTAGACAAGTCAGTTGAGGCAGCTCTCGCGAGTGGGTGTGGTTTCTGCGCAGACAGCAGACACGCCCCCATCGTTTGAGAGCAGAGAGTGCTGCCTATTTTTTTTGAGATTTTTGATAACTTATTTCATTTACTTGCAAATTTTTTTTAATCATTCAACTTTGGCTGGGTGGTTAACACATTTTTCTGCAGTGTGACAAACTCAGAACACATACTTTAAAATGACTTTACAGGGACTTTAATGAAATGATCCCTCACAATAGATAATGCTTTACAATGAACTCTGTTAGAGAGCTTTTTAATAAAATCTTTTTAATAAAATATCTTACTCGCCTGGGGCCTCATTTATAAAGCGTGCGTACGCACAAAACGGGGCTGGAAACGTGCGTACGCCAGTTCCAACGCATAAGTTGTGATTTATAAAAACAAACTTGATGGAAAGATTTGCGCACTTCCACGCAAACTGACCCATGCGTACAAACATTCTGGAGACAGAGCAGTTTGGCGACACTGATGGTGAGCTGAGGGACTGACGGCAGATGAAGGAAAACCACTTTAAATCCTCATTATGAGTCATAATCATAAATACAGTTCATGTTCACAATAACAGTTTAAATAAATAAAATAACTTGTTTCCACGCGAGTTTAAATAATTTTCATTTGATAAACATTTACATTAATATTACACTTTGACTATTGCCGATAAGCACTGAAATTACATTACGCAGAAGTTAAACAAAAGTGATATGAATTGAGATGATTGATTGTGCTACTTTCGATCACTTTTCCTGTGACACGCTGTTTTAATGACAGCGAGGAGCGCTGGGAGCACAATAATTCCTCTTTAAACTACACTGCAGATGTTATGACAAAATATTTTGGCGAGAACGATGATCAGTGATGCACACTTAACTTCGATATTATGGAAGACACTGCTGGATTCGGTGGTCGAACGGTCCGTTGTCCAGTTTGAATAGGTCAAATGATAATATCTTTCTGTATAACCGCAGCTGCAGGAGGTGTTGATTTCGTGTGAAGGATCTTCAAACAATTACCATTTGAAGGATATAATATGAGGAAAACGGTAAGATTTGCATGTTTTCTTTTTAAAATACTTTCAGTGATGCGCCGAGACAGACGATTACACTGCAATAAATAAGTAGGCCGATCTGTTTTCACTAAAAATAGCCTATAAACTTCCTAAAAGATATATTCACCTTATCAGCAAAACTGCATAAATTTGATTTTAAATTGTTTAAAACTATTAAAATACTATTTGGCCAGTGGAAATGAATGAATCAGCTCTATTCTAAAACCTTTATCTTAAGTATTTTATTAAATTTTGTTTTTATGGATATTTTGATATATTTATTCTAAAACATAAAGAGGATATTGGATGATCTTTATCAATATAATGTGTGGCACAAATGGCATTTATAGTCCATTACTAATATTTTCCATTGTCTTGTACCTTTGATGGCGTTAACCATGGTGTCACGTGGATGGGAATATGTATGGAAATGATATGCAGATGAGGTTATGCATAGTAAAACTAGGCGTCGTAAGCTCCATATATGGTGATTTCGGGGAGGAGACAGGGTGGAGATGCACGTACGCACAATCTTCCGTTGACTGGGATTTATAAAAGGATTTGTCCGCAGGTTCTGGCGTACGCATGGTTTTATAAATCTGATATTTTTTGTGCGTACGCAGAATTTAGCTTTTGCGCGTACGTTCACTTTTAGGATGAAATCTACGCAAAGTTTTATAAATGAGGCCCCTGTTGAGTAATAAAAACACCATCTCTGTGTCGCTTTTCAAATCCCTAATTTCTCACAATTTCTGAAAATCCAAGCCGATATTGATTCTTGTTTTATTACGAGCTCTGTCATGTTCTTTTTGCAAGCAGAAGCTCCTCTGTTCTGTTTTTCCTTTTTTCTCTTNTTTTTTTTTTTTTTTTTTTTTTTTTTTTTTTAACAGGTGATTCCCCAGAGGTTTGACTTTGAGATTTAGCATGCTCCATGTCAAAGTTTCTCGCTCTCTGTGACAACTAACCTATGCCATTCCCACATGCGTCAAAGTAGTCAGAGCAACTTTTCTGTATTTATGGATTTGAATAGACGTGCATGGACGAGTGACTCAAGTACGCACACTTGCGTGAAAAGCATTGTCTAAAATTTAAACTTCTATAACCCTTTTGGAAGAAGGATTAATGGTGTTTTGACTCGTTATTTAAATTGTAAATTTTGAACAACAAAAAAATTACGTAGTGCACCTTTAATGTGATGCATATCTGTCAGTAAAATTAAACTGGTAAGAAATGGGTAAGATTTCTGCACTCAGAAAAAAAGTCATGGCATTGACGATTGTTTAACTATTTGAATCTATTTGATTTTATTTAAATAATCATATTTCCAAAATGTATTTGAATCTGCACAAATGTTCATTGTGAAAACAATTACATTTAATCAGATAACAAGCATGAACCTGGTTAAAATATGGCTAGATGTGGAACAAGCAATATTTAATTAGTTAAAATATCTGAGATTGAAACAAAATGGATTTATTGATAATATATGAAAGAGTTCGGTTTATTAGAACTCTTACAGAAATTTTACCTTTTCTTACCCGTTTCTTGACTGACAAATATGCATTACATTTAAGTTCATTAGTTCAAAACTCTAACCCAAAATGATAGATTTTATATGCAAATAAATGCATAAATCTTAAATTCAGGCCTAATTTTTTTTTTTGTTGTTCTGAGACTGAAAAGTTGGTTTCCTGTTACAGTAGTAAGAGTTTATTTTTTTGCAAATAATAGACAGTTGAAAGAGTGTTATGACAGCAGGTGTTCTCATGTCTAAATTGAGATCTGCAGTTAGAGAATAGTGAAACGATACAGATAACAGTGTATCATGAGTGGTCTCAGAGGAAACTTGTCTCAAAGGAAAGAGAAAGCTGACGTCAGAAGAAATGCTTTTCCTTTTTTGACAGATTTGGTAACTGTCTAGGTACTGTGTGTCTGTTCTACGCAGCTTGTATTAAGTGTGTCCTTTTTAAGCTGAATTATGATTCAGAATTATGAAGTTAATATGTAATTTAATTTAAAGCATAGTCTCCCAATAACAGTCACTGTTGTGCAATAGTTAACAGACTATCAGAACTTCAATAAACCATAAAACTGAGTCATTTGTTCACTTAATGCATGGGACTAAACTGGCTTTAGTAGTGATAAAATAAATAACAATTTCTGTCGTGGCCTAAGGGTTAGAGAGTCGGACTTGTAACCTGAAGGTTGCGGGTTCAGGTCTCAGTACCAGCAGGTGGGGGGAGTGAATGAACAGCGTGCTCATTACCCACAACTGAGGTGCCCTTGAGCAAGACACCTAACCCCCAATCACTCCCCGGGCGCCACAGCAAAAATGGCTGCCCACTGCTCCAGGTGTGTTTTCACGGTGTGTGTGTGCGCACTTGGATGGGTGAAATGCAGAGCACAAATTGCGAGTATGGGACATCATACTTGGCTACACGTCACTAAAGGCCAAAGAATACGTTTACATACTGTACCAAGGGATGATGTTAGATGAGTATGTAATCTGTCATCGCTTCTTCTGTTTTGTTTTTTTTTTGTTTTTTCTCCTCAAAAAAAGTTTTTCTTCACCTGCCGCTCAGTATGGCTCTGAACATCACATACAAAATGTGTAATCAAATCTTGCGAATGAATGAATGGTTTCAAATTGATTTCACAAAATGTAAAAGGTTGACAGCTAGTTTATTATTAGCTAGTAGCTATATGATTATTAACAATAATAACAATAATAACAACAACAATAATAATAATAATAATAACAACAATAATAATATAACAACAATAATAATCCTCAAGGAAATCATCTAAAAATCTGAAAATAATTAAATTTGTGCAATGGAGTTGACATTAATGTTATGACAGAAAATATTGTATCCAAATTACTGTAAAACTCACCAGACCATGTGTGACATTGTTGAACTCATAGTCTGTGAATTTTGGAAAGAGTTCAGGTTGAATACTGACTTAAAAATTATTATTATTATTATTATTATTCACAGTGTCAGTTTTTGGGATAGGCAACTGCATTTACTTACAAGTGAGAGTCTCGAAATGCCCTGTTAACAATGTCTTTTCAACAATATTCTCTTACCAGTAACCATAGCGACAGTGACTAAAGTAACATCAAAGATGGCAACAAAGATGGTTCTGAGTCCTGAAAATTAACAGGTGTGAGTTTGGTTATAGAATACGGTTGTCACTCCCGTAAATAACCAAACTGTGTGTGAATTAGGGGTGTAACTGTTCTCGGTAAAAAAATTTTTAATTGTACCGTTCTCCAGTGTTTTTAATGTTAATCAAACAACAAAAGACAAGGAAATCACTCATTGCTCTTGACTGAATTGCTTTTGTAACTTAATTAAAAATGATTAATATTGTGGAGATTATGCAATATTGTTTTACATTTGATTAGCTACTTCATTCAGTTTCTGTACCTGAAAACTTATGTTAGATACCTGAAAAACCTGAAACCTTTGTATCTTTGCTCTACTGTATTTGTTGGTGCTGTTTCTTGTAGTTTGATTATTTGACAGTAGTCCTTTTTTCCCTGAACATAGCATATACTGAACCGTACCGAAACCGTGACTGTAATAAAAACCGAACCATGAGTAATTTGAACCGTTGCACCCCTAGTGTGAATGTAACTATATTGGACTCAAATATGAGATTGACAACCATATTCTGTTGCTTTGTGAACGTGGCCATAGAAAACAATGTGTTCGAATTTAAAAAATGTGATGCGGCGCTGCGTGTGAACCTCCCCCATCCCCCACTCCCACCCCCGGTTACTTTATTTTCAAATCTACGTGAAATTAAGGGACATGTCATGTCCTATTTAAAAAATAAAAAATAAAACTTTTTTTTTAATAAGAATGTCCTGTCCTGTTGTAGGCCTCTTGCTGACCCTTCTCCAGTTGGGTCTGGAGTGCAGCGGCGTGCGGCTGAGAGGACCGCTAGAAGATGAAGTCCAGTTTGAAACAGTGGCGGCGGCTCACCCTCGGCCTCATGCTGGTCTGGGTTCTGGTGTTCCTTGCGCTCCTCTCCTACTTCATGGAGTCACGAGTGGATGACCCGCACTCCGCTGCCGCTCTCTCCTACACAGACACACGCCGCCTGACCTCACTGCAGGGCAACCCCCGCACCATTATGACCACCCATTTAGGGCTGGCAGCCTCCTCCACCCCTTTAACCTCCAGCAACACCCAACAGGAGCAAAGCCAGGAGGAAAACCCCAGTGCCGACCCCCAACCTAGTCCGCTCAGCCAGGAGGCCTACCCTTATCCTGACCTCCAGAGCCTGGCAGCCTGGTCCGCATTTGGCACCCAGGACGTGGGCTCCAGATCGGCCGCCGTGAGTCGCAACCGTGAGCGACAAGAGTACAACCAGGATTCACCTCAACAGGATGAAGATGAGGAAGAGGTGTTGGGAGGGGAAGAGGAAGATGAAGAAGAGGGAGACGAGGGCAGGAGGAGGACAACTAAACGGACAGCAAGGCATGAGGACTCTGACCAGGACGAGTACTACGTTCCCAAGTCAAAATCTGTAGTGCACGGTCTGTGGAAAGGGAGTTTGTCCGTGGGCATGCTCAGTCCACGCCTGCAGAAGGCTGTGAAAGACTACCTTAATAATAATAAACACGGTGTGGCCTACAGGGGGCACCGGAAGGCGCAACAGAGCGGCCAACAGGTGTTGTGTGAGCTGAAAAAGCAGAAGGTTCGAACTTTGGATGGGGCCGAGATACCTTTCTCCAATTTAGGCTGGCAGAAAATTGTACCTGCCTTACCCTTAAGCCAGCTCTATGGACCAGGCTTCCAGACCTGCGCTGTGGTCACCTCTGCCGGAGCCATGCTCCATTCGGGACTCGGCAAGGAGATTGGTGAGTGACAGATTTTTAACTTGGGTAAATCCCTCTAAAATAACCTTAATCATTTCATTTTATTTATTTTATTACCTGAAAATAATATTCAGAATATATGTGAGTGGCTTATTGGTATGGATGCACAATATTATTTATTAAAGTCTCAACTTAAGACAGTCTTTTAGGATAGTTTTTATGAGTTTATATTCTTATGCATGTTTACTCTTTTTCGTGTGTGCATGTGCGTGTGTGTGTAGTACATTGAGAAGCTTGCTTTTAAAAGTGCAATATGTAATATTTTCTGTCCGCTAGAGGTCGCTAGAGGCCTGTTCAAAACAAAGACATAGCTTGACGATGCCAAGTTTGAGCGCGGAATCTTGGGACATGTGGTCTTCACCTCACAGCCGGTGGAAAAAAATCGCGATAGGACTCGGGAAGAAATCATGTTCATGGATGCGATTATTAACGTTACTTTAGTATGAAGCAGAGCAGGACCGAGTGTTGTGGGAGCTGAACGAGGCCGCTGGAGCGATTGCGCAACACACGCCTCACGAGCAGCAAAACTTTTATTATGACACAGTCGTCGGCGCTGCTTCCGCTTTTCCGGTCAGGAGTATGAAGTAACACATCTGTTTAACATTAGATACATTTGAGAGTGTTGAAAATGATGATATAATGTTACGGTGGCTGCTGTGAGACACTGTTGCACACGGCAGTAAGATAGATCGATTTTAGAATACCATATTAAATGCTGGATGGCTTGTGTTGATAAATGGCATGGAATTAATTTTAAAATGTATTGTATGATGGAGAAAATTCTGTATTACTCTGTTACTAAAAATAAAGCTGCATCTGATTATGCTATGTTAGCTACTTCACGAAAGTGTTTTTCTCTGAGGCATGGTAAAGCATGGTACTCGCAAAAAATCAATTAGATTTAAACAATAAGACTAAACTATATGTGTTGAGCTATATAACAATAATTAGTTTTCTGTCTATAAATATATCAAAACAGTTGTTCCCTTGTCTATTAAAACAGGCAAATATTAAAGCGTCTTTGGCGTTTCCATGGTTTCTACAAAATAAAACCGGAAACCGAGGGTAACGCGGGTATGACGCAGTTGACAGGCGATTCCTCACACGTCCCGGAGCCTTGGTTAAAATTGCAATTTTCTCAAGATTTGCAAATAGTTGGAAACATTTGGGATATTGTAGGTAGTGGTTTTTGGATATTTTACTGCAAAATTCTTACATATTGCACCTTTATTATTATTATTATTATTTTAAATATCAGATATTGTTGATGTTTACATTTTAGATTGCTTTTTTTAAATCCTTAAAAAAACCCTGATTTAATATGCCTACCAAATCTTATACTTAATATGCTTTTTTCATACTGTACATTATAACGTTTTGATGCCTGATGTCAGCTTTCTCTCTCTATCTTTCATAAAAATATAATGCAGGGCTCCAGACAAAAAAAAAATCTTTAAGGAGCCTATAGGGGGAAAAATTGGCACCAAATAACTTTTTTAAGAGCCACACAACAATGAACTTAAATTTTTAAATCACTTACTTTTAGTCATCCTGTTGTTTGTATATCTTCCCTTAACAGTTTCAGCATTTTCATTTTGTGACTTTTCTGGGAAACGAATGTCACTATTTTCACTTAATACTATTATAGTTTTGTTAATATTTTGAATCCGATTTAGATTTTTATATTTTCTGCTTTCATTTTTAAGTTTTAATATATTTTTTTAGTTTTATTTTTTGTTGTTTTTAAACATGTCAGTTTAGTTTGTATAGATTTTTATTTCAGTATTAACATTTATTTCAAGCAATGAAAAAATGTTTTTAATGGTTTTAGTTAACTATAATAACCCTGATGCTACTAAATCTTTATATTGAATAATGTCAAATAATGTTCTTAGTCTTTCCTTCCAGAAGCTACAACAGTTTACTTTAAAATAATAAAAAGGAAATAAATATATTAAATTTGGGTTGTGTAACCAAATAACATAAAAGGGAAATTGATATACATACTACTTGACTTTGATTGCTTTGAAATACAGCGGGACTCTTATTTTGAAATGTCTGTGCTTTACTTTTGCTGCTCATTCAAGTTCAGATGAGGAAGATAAAAAAATTTACAACGTTGTCTTAATTGATCAGCATTAGTTCATTAGCAATCGGTTGACAAATGTGCGCTAATCATTTATTGCGAGCTGCTCTGAAGCACTGTTGCGAGAGCCTGAAGAACACGTAACAGCGCAATCTTTTGACTTTAAAACACGCAGCGCTCATTTATTTAATGAAATTAAAGTTACTAATCACATTAGGGAGTACCGCAATTTGTTTTTCCATCCACAAAATGTAAGATGCCTTAAAATGATCATTAATACTCTTGTTATGGTACTGAAGACTTTTAATGACCTTAAATTGATCTGATAAACATGAGCGGAGTGGAATAATGAAAGTGAACAGCATGATTGATGTTCAAAAGTAAGCACGCGATGCATTGTGTGTATCTGAAGTCTGCAGAGCCGGTTTCCTCTTTTGAATAACGGATATAGATTAATTTATATGAAGAAATAGGCAGTTGTCTCCTTTACGGAGGAGCAGAACGGTATTCAAATGCAGATTTGTTGCACCGACGTAGGTGACGCGAGGTGACAACACAGTCGGCTTTCATCAACTCTAGTTCTTTGGTGTCTGTTTGGTGTGAAATTTTTCCCTACCGGTTCATATTTTGGCAGTCTAACTCAGTGAAACTTTCACATGCAGCATCTAATTTAATTACGTCAACAGAACAAATGATGTGATAGGCTACTGGTCACAGAACACACAAATAACATGCAAATCTTACAATCGTAACGTGTGAATTTGCGCAGTCTGGAGCCCTGTAATGGCAATAATTATTAATTATATAATTTATATATTTTTTTCTAAACCCTTTCAACCTTTTAATTGTTTTTTTATTGATGTGTTCAGATTATCTTTTCAGTAGTGGTCGACCAATATCAATATTTTGAAGGCTGGTGCCAATATTTTAGAGAGCAGGGTATATAAAGCCGATATAATCTCACAATAATTTTAAAATAGTAAAAAGTACATGCATAACAATTGCTGAAATAAAATGTATATTTATTTTACATTTATATTCATTTTACAAATGAATTAAAAATAAATCTGTAAAATATACAGACTTATACTTTAATAGGATTATTTTAGAATCAAGAAGTTGCCATTTTTCACAGAAAAATAAATTCTTCCTTTTTTATTCATAATTATTACCAACTGTCGCACACACGTTAGTACAACTGTTAGTACACACGTTTTATCCAGTCTACAAATTCACACTTCAGAAGATCTCACAGCTGGATTCGACTAAGTCTGCAAGACTTGTGAAATGAATGTTTATTAGATATTCAAAGACTTGTTTAAATTATATATATGTCTTTTTTCATATGCTGATGGAAGATGAGAAAGTTGTAGCGTTTGCCCTCTGTATGTATTGCCCAATTCCTGAGATATGATATAATATATAATATATAATATAATATAATATAATATAAATTTTATTTATAAATAGCCAAATATCAACCGATATATCAGCCATGGCAATATATTGGTCGACACTACCTTTTAGTTATCTGTTATCTTTTCCATCATAGTTGCTTCAAAGCTAGAATAGCTGTTCTCATTGAGCCTTCTCAGAGTCTCCTGAAAGATGTGAAATCAGTCTTTTTCAAAAAGCCTGTGAAGAAAGGTTAGGTTTTGGAACCGTTTGGTTTTGTTTTGGTTGGGTTTAGGAACCGTTCTTTCTCATTCTCTTCACTTGTGGTTTTTGGTTTCCGTGGTGATGCCAGTTTCTCTGAAAGGGTCAGTGGGATACTGATGACCTTTACGGTTACATAATCACAAGTATCACAGGGCACACAAAGAGCCCAGATTCTTCCAGCTTTGGCATCTATGGTGGCAGAGCGGTAGTGGGCGCAGAGGAGGCGTTTCCATGGTGATGTATTGTTTCTCAGGATAATGGTGACTGTGCTGTCTCATGAAGACATTTGGTGATGTTAGTCCTTTAGATGAGACAAATCATTTCAAAACAATTTAATTCATCTCTTCTATCACAATTCTAATAACATTTGTACTTATACTCAAGGGCTTCCTCTCTCTCGCTTCATAGCTGCACTAAATATCACTAAATTTCCCTGTGGGACAATTTCCTATCCTTCAATATTTATATTTTATTGTTTTACTGCTATGATTATGATGGTAATAATATGCTAGTAGAATTAGTGTGTATTATTAGTTTCTTACAGTTAAGGGGCTAGGTGCTATCGGGACATACTGTAGCTCCTGTTGTTTATATTGTGCTGGGTTTTTTCCTTCTGGATGGAGTCTATGCCAGTCCATTGAACATTTGAAATGTTTTGATGTAACACAAGTAGTTTCAGATAATTTCTTCCATATTCTGACATACATTCTGGTGTAATGGATTAACGTAAAAGGGATAAATGTAGAATGGGGACTTGGTTCAATGGATTGGTTGTTGATTCGATGGAGGCGGATTTGAATCTGAGCTTGCAGTTGATTGTAAGAGACGGGATTTAAGCGTCACCAGAGAAAGTGTGTGTGTGTTGGCCTGAATAAATCATTTACTATAAGATACGGTGAATATTCTTTTTATGCAAAATTCGGTTGAATGAATATAGTTGTTGAATATAGTTTATTAAAATTAGATGCCATTATAGTTAAATGGACAACAATTAATGAATATGTCATATTAAATAAAAACGGTGTGAAGTTGAAGACTTTTTGCAGCTTCTTTTAAATAGCTTGTTTGCAATCACGTGATTCTGGTGACGCATGAAACTCAGATGGAGGGCAGGAAGTGAAAATTAGAATGGACGAGATGGAGTAAAGTCTGTACTGTGCTGGTTTAGAAAGGTATAAACAGAAAATCACAACATATGTTGGACGTGACCCTCTGCTGAATGTGACCCTCTGATTCTCCTCCGTGGCCATATGGGAAAGTGAATATTTACAAAGACAGCATTAAAACTACAGTTAGGTTTACACCCTTCCAACAAAGAAATGGATCGACTTCTGTCAGCTTGAACACATTTTTTTATTTGGACATTTTCTACCATATGATGGCTGACACTGTTTTCACGGTAACCAGATCAACATTGTAAACGGAATTCTACAAAACTCAAGTGAAAACACCAAATGATCATGCAATGGGATAAAATAGCTTCTCTTCCCTGCAAACAATACCATGAAGAATGTGAATATTTAACCAAGTCAAATACAAAAAGGTAAGCAGGTATCCATATTAATTTCAGCATCAGCAGATGCAAAACGCTATTAAAGGCGACAACTTTTAAAGTTACGTAAATGAAAAGCTCCTTGTGGTTTCTCGATTTGATTGATTTGAGCAACCATAAGCGTTGCAAAACATAGGAATTTTGTTATAGCAATTCCTAGAAAAATCACTCCCTGCCCTCCAGCTGCATTTCGCGCCACAGCAATGGCGTCATGTGCAAACAACCTATTGCATCTAATCTTTACTAAGGTCTTTCAAGTCCACTAGTCTTTCAAATCTACTAGCGCACTCTTTTGTAAAATTACAGTCAGGTGTGCCAAGACCAAACAAATCAGTACAGTGTTCATGCCACTGATGTACTTCACCATGTAATTGCTGATTGCTGCACTGATTGAATTGCTGTTGTATTAGTTGTATAGTAGCCGTTGACACAATATCGGAGTGTGGCTCACATTGATTTTCCTTACATTTTTATCTAGACCGAGGCCAGTTTTGATCAGGTTATACTTCTCCACAGCCTCTTTAGCCTGTCTATTAAATTCAGCTTGTCTTGTCTAAACATTTCCCATCAGCCGTGCCAACCTAGTGTGACCTCCAAATATATTCAAGGACGAGCCAGAGAGCCAGCAAATCCACAGCGCAGCCAAGAGCAGATCTGCCAGAGCCCTCGATAAGTCTGTCTTCCGCTCATGTTATCTAAACCTTATTTTCCTGAACATTCATCTATGCGTTCAAAAAACTAAATAAAATCTGCCGTTGGTGTTTAGCAATTTCCTCATGATGTTTTGTATTAGAAATGCTGGTTTGTTTTAACACTGTACTTTGTAGTTTATCGCTTGGTTGTTTCCAGTTATCAGCAGAGATATTTCAGCTTTGATTCACATTACTGCCGCTATTCAGCTCCAAATGTGTCTACCATCCCAGTCTCAGACGAAACGCCTACAAGGCATCCACAGTCCGTTTGCTAAATGTCTGATGCATATTGTTTACCAAAATGGAAAGCGTTTTCTTGCAAAATCTAATCAGATTAACTTTCTTTACACAGAAAGCTTGTCAGGGTAGTGTCATCAACCAATATTCAGAGTAAGGGGCTGTTAACACAACAGCGTTTTCAACTAATTTTTACACGACAATGCCGTTGTGGTGGCCTGAAAATGCAAATATTTTGAAAATGGGTTTGAAAGTGGACGTTTTTGAAAATGATACAGATGCTTCAATATGATTGGTAGCTTTTTTTTTTTTGCTTTTTGTATCTTTCTAAATGGCATTTCTGTTTGAGTATGGATTATTTGATTAGGATATCAAACTGACTGTTAGTATTCAAAACCATGTTCCTGTAAGAGCAGCAGTACCTTAGCCTCTTGCTCAGATACATCCGCCCCCAAATGCATGTGAAATCTTTTGTGATTGCATATCTGTCAGATGGTCTCTTCATGTTTAAAAAGGTTTAAAGATCTGGTTAAATGAGACTACTAGAACCCTAGTTGTTGTTGGTCGTCTTCTGCCACCTAGCGGTAATGAAGTGTCTTTACACAAAGCATACTCAGACACTCAACACAATGTGTAATTGTTTGTAATGTGAAATTACAAACCTTGGGCTTTGTTCATTTAACATTGGATCTTCTTTTCACATGCTGGGTCTATATAATTCCCCATCATTTGTTTCACACCCATACGTTGGCTCTTTTTCTCTCCTGATGTGACTTCTCTCAGGAGATTGATGTCCCCGTCAAAATAGTGGGGACATGCTCAATGTCAAGCTCAAATTTACTGCTTTGAAAATATTGCTAGTTGATGAAGGCCAATAAACGGCATGTCAGCTGAACTGAGAGATGGATGAGGAGGCGAGAGGCTTCCTTCATAAGATCAGTCCTTGTCACGTCACATCCGGTGAAAGACTATTCATTATTCACTTTTTCTCTCTCTTTCACTCTTTATATCTCTCTGTATTGGATTTGCATGTAAGAATGCATATTTTGTGTGAAGGTTATATTGCAGTAAACCGTTCATCCACTAGAGAGCGCCGTTGATTTAGACTACAGCATTGGCTTTTGTGTTCAGAAAATGGTCCACAACGATGTTCTGTAATGGTTAAATGACATTAGTTACTTTTATCATTGCTTTAAACATGGACTTAGAATTTATCTTTAGTAATTATGAATTTGACAACATCCTAAAATTAAATTAAATCACTTAGGATTGGTTAAATGCAGAGGAAATGCAGAGGTGAGTAAATGATGACAGAATTTTCATTTTTGGGTGAACTATCCCTTTAAGAATAGTTAGCTGTGTAGCTGTGTCATGAGAGTAAGCACCTTCATAAGTGGCCAGCACTGTATTAAGTGAGCGCAAGCATCTTGCTTATTATAAACCCATCATTTTGACATGACGCGCCACCCAGCATACCCAGTTAAAAAAAAGTCACTGCTTGTCACTGGTTTATATTATATAACTGAGAGCAATTAAAACTAAGAGGAGGGAAAGTCACAGCATGGTAAACAAGGGGTCAGAGATGGTTGTGAATTTAAAAGCTGCACAACTTAAGGAACAAAGGTAGTCTTCCTCCTTTGTGTCCTTCAGCCTGGACAGTGAAGACACTCAAACAACTCAAAAACAGAAAACAGGATATGTGAAGGATCTCGTAAAATCCTGCCAGCCAACCTCTGCTGTTCTCCTATAGTGGAAAGAGCCCTATCAGGAAGTCCAATCATTTTTGAACCGATTTTAACTGTGCGCTCCAAACGATTTCTATTTTGAAGGCTAATAGAAGGAAACCAGCAAACGATAGAGAATGTAATGACTCTTTCAATAAAGGAATAGTAGAGCATAGTGAGGATGTTCTTACTAACCCAAAAGATATCGAGCTTCCTTAAGAGGTACTGTGGTGCTGGCATTTCCTAAATACCTCCTCTGTGTTGGAAGTAAATTTCAGCAGATTGTCTTCCTGAAGAGCTAGGCTGAGATGCTGAGAAGGGCCTGAGAGCAGAGACTGTAAGACTGTCATCAGCAAACTTGATTAGATGACATTTAGATGGACCTGAAATCATCAGTATACAGAGTGAAGAGCAGAGGGAAAGGACACAGCCCTGTGGAGAACCAGTTGAAGTATTGGGTAGGGCTGCACGATAAATTATTTTATCACTGATATCGCACCGATGTGCACATCCACGATAATCACATCGCAGGATGTGATCCATACAGGCCAAGCACCACGGTTTGAAACGCACGTGATTCTCCGATTTAATTGCAAAGTTTAACCATCATAGAGCTGAAGTTTATCATTTTAACAATTTTTTTTTTTTTTAGGTCCTGTCAATTTAAACATTCAAGAGATTTTATGTCATTCAAGCGCAAGAAGACGTGAAAGAACTAGATTTGGAACTCACGCGCTGTTTTAACATCGAATTCCGTTCTCTTCCACCTCTATTTGTTCTTGAATAGATACGTACACGCAAAACAATGTTAAAATACAAATCTCAGCGAGTGTCCTTGTAAACAGTCACTTATGGCTTAAGTAAAAGCAAACAACTAAAACAGATGCGTATCAGTATACTGGATCCGTCCATTCAGTCTTAGTGACAGCAGCCTAATATATACAGGAAGGATGTTGTTGACCATCACTTTCTAAGACCTATTGGTCAGAAAGTCAATTATCCCAAAAATCGGCTGGTCCCCCTAATGCAAATGTCTGAGTTTCTCAGCTAGAATATATTGGGTATTGTACTGTAGGATATTGAATGCCAAAGAAAAATCAGCAAACAAAAGTCTGGCTGTGGTGTAAGAAGACTCAAGATGCTCATGAATAGTGTCTGTGAAATAATAATAATAATTATTATTATTGTTATTATTATTATTATTATTATTATTAAAATTGTATTTAATTCTATGTTGGCATTTATATCACCATCTGGATTACAAACCAAGGGTTTTGCAGCTTGGAAACCTTCATCGTAATTTTTCCTCAAAATGAACATTGTCCTTTCGTTCCAAAAATCATTGACTCTCACCTGTCTCATAACCGAATGTAATGCACCAAGTTTGAATAGGTGCGAATCCGAATGACATTTGATAGCCACAATGGAGGGCAGTTCTCATATTTTTGAGTGAACTTAATATGACCTTTAAAGTCACTCAATCGCACAGCAGATTAAATGGAAGATATCCAATCAATAAAAAGCCCCTGGAGGAGAACCAAGTAATAAATGGTGTCTGACTTTGTGCTCTGTTAAACAAGCTGCTTGCACAGTTCCTAACAACAGATTACAGGCTTGAGCAGTGTAAGGAACGTGTATACCAGCACCGTGCATTCTTATTGATTACTGACCACTTTGCCTTCATATTTCCACCAATGCACTCTTGTACATGATGTGTTCTGAATGCATTCTTTGTCTTTTTGCTTAAAGCCTTTCATTCAGAATGAAGCTTGACTTTTTGTCTTTTTTTTTTTTTCTTCTTCACGTAGTTGTTAGAGGCCTCTCTTTTCCTCTTAGGACATGTTTTGTATTGTTGTTGTAATCTGAAGTTGTGTATGAGTGAAATGCCTTTTGTTGTTCACTCATTGTTCCTTTAAACATGACTCAGTTTGACGTATCAATTGATTAAAGCCCCAATTTTTGTAATTCCAGACTCCCATGATGCAGTGCTGCGGTTTAATACAGCTCCTACCAAGGGTTATGAAAGAGATGTTGGGAATAAAACCACCGTACGCATCATCAACTCTCAGGTGAGCAACGTTTGATGTTTTCAGCACGCATTAGTAGTAATGTGTGTTTAATGGAATCAGCCACATAATTGCAGATCTCATTTGAACACCCTCTGGCTCGTCCTCCGGCTTTGTTTTCAGCTAGATCTGAGTAATCATGTCCTAGTGGACACGTGCTTAACGGGTAAACAAACCGAAACCATGCTGACAGAAGTTGCGGAAAGTGCTAGGTCCTTTGTCATTTTACATGAGTGAACCGATCAATGGGAACAAGATGGGAACAGAACTGTTGCTTACTGCAAAGTAGTGTCTCAAGTTCACTCAGAAATGTTGCCGTTTTCTCACCCATATGCCTTTTCAAATATGTATGATTGAGCATGTTCTTGGGAACACAAAAGGAGCTGTTTTGAAGACTGTGACCATGTGCTGTCAGACGCCGAAAGGAACAAAAAAGCTGCATGAAGACAAAATGAAAGTGGTCCAAAAGATTCATGCTTTTTTAGGGATGTAACGACTGAGACAAATCAAACACAATTATTTGTTATAGTTAACCAGTAATTGTTTAAAACTCACTCTGAGGTCTGTCCCCCATCTCCCGAGAAGACCAGCCTTTTGCAAGGGGCCCAATTACAAGTCTTATTGCGTCAAAATATGTGGGTTGCCATGTGGAAGAGAAGAGAAGACGCATAGAAAACCTGCATCTTTCCTGCATCTTTCGCACAGAAAACTGACTTTCCTGCATTCATTTATAGACAGACTGTTCTATAAATGAACATGCACATCCCCAGGAAATGGTATCCATTATTACTGTTTGTTGTATTGTACTCAGTTGTGTATTCACATGTTTTATGATACATTTAAGGTAACTTAAATTATGCCATGTTTAGTGTCTATGGGTTCGTATTGAGAAGATTTAAAGGCTTGTGTATACGAGATGTTGATACCTGTGCAACACATCAGTATTACAAGAATCTTTAATAGTTCCTCTTCAACAACTTAGTCATTTTAATCACGCTCGGTCGTAAAAGCCCCCATAGAGGAATTTTGCCGCTCGGAGATCCTACCTATTTCAACCCTTATTAGTGTGACTTATCCCAGAGCTTAAAGCTAGCACGCAATGCTCCTCCCTCTCTCTTGCTTCTTTGGACGACTGAAGAGACTTCCTTTGCTGCATGCCTCTTCAGGCCAAGGCCTGTGGGCCTGCAAGGCCTGCGACCCGCGACCCGCGACCCAGCAAGGCCTGCGACCCAGCCATGTGCTTATCTATGAGAGAGAAAAATAACTCTTTCCCCACTAAGATTTAAACTAACCATGCAAGTTTGTTATCGCTTCTTCATTCAACGCAGAAGACATCGATTGCAACTTCAATACCATCGGACTGAATTCTCAAGACTTCCTAAGGCAGCAATATATCCAGATGCTCTTCAAAAAGGCCGAGGCCTGATGCAAGTATCGTACAATATATTAAATTGCTGCTAGTTAGTTAAAATTGTGAACCTCCTTTGTTACAAGGGAGTTTTTATGATGAATACTGATGATTCTTTACCTGGTTTTTGGTTTCTTCATAGCTCCTACTGTTTCTCACTTCCGGTTTCACTCTATCATTTATCATTTTACCCGTTTATGTGTGACTTAAGTGTATGTATGTTTGTGTTTGTTAGTTAGCTATGTGTTCGTGATTTAGTTGATAAAACTTGTGCACAATACATATTTGGTTCTGATGCTCTGTCTGCAATGGATTGCCTCTTAAATGATCAGATCTGATTACCAGCTTTGTAAATGCTTATTACAAAGCACTGTAAATACTAAGAAAGAATTATTTTTCTGTGGTCATGAAAAATACCATTCTCTTAGAATTAATTAATAATCAATACCGAGTGTTCACAGGATGAACTGAGTTATTGATCGTAATTTTAATGTAGCTACTTCAAGTTAATCTGGTTAACTGATTCAAATATTCATAATTAATCATAATTAACAATCATAGTGAGTTATGAATAATTATTAATATTTCCCCTTTGAGCTAATATCGCTACAGGGAATAGACTGAATTTAGGATATTATTTTTTAGATAATCTTCCCCTCACCCATAGTGCTCAAATATTCACATATATGTGTATTAAAAATGTACAGTAAAATACCAATCAAAAGTTTTGGGTTGGTTAAAAAAAAAAAAGAAATTGAAAAATATCTTATGCTCGCCAAGGCGGAATTTATTTTAACAAAAAAACAGTAAAACAGCAACATTGTGAAATACTACAAATTAAAATAACTGTTTTACTGCTCAAAAAACATATAAATGTTGGAAAGAGTTGTGCTGCTAAATATTTTTGCCAAACTGTTAAGCTTTTTTTAGGAATTATTTGATGAATAGAAAGTTGAAAAGAACAGCATTTATTTGAAATGGAAATCTTCTGTAACATTATAAATCACTTTATTTATTAATCCTTGCTGAATAAAAGGATTAATTTCTTAATTAATTACTGACCCAAACTTTTGAATGATTGTGTAAATGTATATTTAACATCAAATATTTTTTAACTGCATTTTGTGCAGCATGTTGACTTTCAATGTGGACTGATATATTTCTCTTTGCTGGAAACATTGGAGAAACAATCACATTGTACATGGTTAAAGGGTTAGTTCGCCAAAAAAAATAATTTCTATCATTTATTACTCACCCTCATGTCGTTCCAAACCCGTAAGACTTTCCTTCATCTTTGGAATACAAATTATGATTTTTTTTTAATGAAATCTTAGAGATCTCTGTCCCTCCATTAACAGCTATGCAACTACCACTTTCAAGGCCCAGAAAGGTATTAAAGACATCATTAAAGTAATCCATGTGACTCCAGTGGTTCAAACTGAATTTTATGAAGAGACGTGAGTGCGTGGTTTATAGGGAAAAAAAAACTAAACAAAACATAATTTACCACTTTGTTTACATAATAGAGCTCACAGAATTCATTAAAAAGATCTTCATTTGTGTTCCGAAGATGAACGAAAGTCTTACGGGTGTGGAACGACATGAGGGTGATTAATTAATAACAGAATGTTCATTTTTGGGTGAACTAACCCTTTAAGTCAAAGTCAGTGATTTTGTGTTGTATGTTTTCTGACTAATCAAAGATTTTTTTGCATCTCAATTTTGTGTCATTTTCCTCTTTTGTCTTTGTGCAACATTGTCTGTTTTGCTTGCAGATTCTGGCAAATCCCAAGCACCAGTTTAATACAAGCTCATTGTACAAGAATGTAACGCTGGTGGCGTGGGATCCTGCTCCATACACCCTGAACCTGCACAAAGTGAGTACTGACTACCCAAAAACACATTAAACACCTAGAACAGCCGTTTCCTATAAGACCGTTTTGTTCATTAGTTATCAGAAGTTAAAGAGGACCTTTTATGCTTTTTTTTACATTTTCAACTTTCTTTAGTGTGTAATGTTGCTGTTTGATTATGGAAGGAAGTCTGCAAAGTTACAAAGTGCAAAGTCACTCCAAAGGGAGTTATTCTCTATATCAGTAAGCACTGATTCTGAAGTCCCTGAAACGGCTTGAATATAGTCTAGAGTTTGTTTTTTTCCGGCAATGTACACAACACACTATTCCTCATTTAAATAATTCCTGCCCAAGGCATTTGCAAAACAAAGGAGCCAAGGCCTGGCTGAGTTGTGTTAGTAGTGTGTTGAAACTCGTGACTCGGTAAAGGGCGTGAAATTTTCCAAACGCACTCAAAGTGGTTGACCAATCACAACACACTGGTCCAGTCAACCGTTCAGAGCACAGTGCACTTTCAGAAAGAAGGGGCTTCATAGAGACGGGAACTAAACAGTGTGTTACTGACAGACTGGGAAAAGAGGTGCTGCAACAATGTAAAATGTATGAAAAATAATGTTTTTTGAACATTCAAGCCTGAAAACCTATTTTAGTAGACCCCAAAAACAAAATCAAGACTTCGTAAGAGGGCATCATATGGCCTGTTTAACATTTAAGGTCATTTTGACATTTTCAAACCATCTGTGCAATCACATCTCTAGAATTGTATACTTTTGATATGTCTCCCTGCACAGAGAGCAGGCGCTGTGGTACTTTTGCAATTCAGATGAGCGCAGGCACCATGCTGGAAGGCTATGTTGATTTGTCTGGTCTGAGCACTTCTGCTCACACACCGCTGTGAATCATAAACCACAATACCGGGGAAAAAAAAGATCAGAGCGGATTACTATAAATGCGCACCAATCTGTCCTTTGTGCCCTTACCTCACTGGATCCGCCCTCTAACACCATTTCTGATGTTCACAATCCCTTCATCTCGTTGTTGTGGACATGAAATGAGGCATTCATGGGATACATACAGAATAGGTGGTCATCTCTAGGCTGCTTTGCCTTGACTGACTCCCACAGAGTGACAGCACGTCCCTGACGCATGTGCCATCTAATGACCCCATGATTGCCTGAAGACATGACAATTTTCACAGCAGGTTCTTAGAAAAAGAAGAAAAAAATATCTGACCACGTGGACAACCTGAGAGACAATTAGATTGCAGGGATTTCAATTACTCTTTTAATAAAGAGCCTTTTTCTAGAATAAAGGAAGTTGACTGTAAGGTCAATAAGTAAGTCTCTGTACAGGTGCAGGGTCAGCGGTTAATTCTGTACAGTTAATTTATCATTCGCGCTTTTTTTTTTTCTTTTTTTTTTCCTTCAACCCTCCATCTTAGTTGTGCTCTTATTTTCCTTGTCAAATGAAGAAGACAATAGTATTTCTCATAAAGCACATGAGCGTGTCTGTGGACCGTTTTGAGAATTGGGCAATGAACATGGAGTGAACACAATGAACCTCTGAATTCTTGTTTATGAAGAACAAGAGTACAAAATGTTTGTTTTATATACAGCTATGGAAAAAATTGAGACCACTCCAAGTTCAGAAATCAATGTTAAGTGGTCTCTTAATTTTTTCCATAGCTATATACACTGCGTTCCAAATTATTATGCAATTGACATATCAGTAAGATTTCAGTACAATAAACATTCAGATTTTAGTGTTTCTAAGAAAATGTTTGTTTGTTTATTTATCCATGTCTTTTTAGATAATGTGGAACAACCTCTAAGTAGGGTTTCCATAGATCTGGCAAATTATTTTGTCTGAGATTTTATACCAGTTATCTAAAAAGACATGGATAAATAAACAAACATTTTCTTAGAAAAACTCAAATCTGAATGTTTATTGTACATAAATCTTACTGATTTGTCTCTTGCATAATAATTTGGAACGCAGTGTATATGTATGTATGTGTATATATATAATATTATATATATACATACACACACAGATCAGGAATAACATTATGACCACCTTCCTAATATTGTGTTGGTCCCCCTTTTGCTGCCAAAACTCGTCGAGGCATGACTCCACTAGACCCCTGAAGGTGTGCTGTGATATCTGGCACCAAGATGATATGATATGGATTGGACTTGTTTGTTCAGCACATCCCACAGATGCTCGATTGGATTGGGATCTGGGGAATTTGAAGGCCAAGTCAACACCTCAAACTCATTGTTGTGCTCCTCAAACCATTCCTGAACCATTTTTGCTTTGTGGCAGGGCGCACAAAGAGGCCACAGCCACCAGGGAATACCGTTTCCATGAAAGGTCTGCAACAATGCTTAGGTAGGTGGTATGTGTCAAAGTAACATCCACATGGATGGCGGGACCCAAGGTTTCCCAGCAGAACTTTGCCCAAAGCATCACACTGCCTCCGCCGGCTTGCCTTCTTCCCATAGTGCATCCTGGTGCCATGTGTTCCCCAAGTAAGCGACGCGCACGCACCCGCCCATCAACGTGATGTAAAAGAAAACGTGATTCATCAGAACAGGCCTTCTTCCATTGCTCTGTGGTCCAGTTCTGATGCTCACGTGCCCACTGTTGACGCTTTCGGCGGTGGACAGGGGTCAGCTTGGGCACCCTGACTGGTCTGCAGCTATGCAGCCCCAAACGCAACAAACTATGATGCACTGTGTATTCTGACACCTTTCTATCAGAACCAGCATGAACTTTTTGAGAAATTTGAGCTACAGTAGCTCGTCTGTTGGATCGGACCACATGGGCCAGCCTTCGCTTCCCACGTGCATCAGTGAGCCTTGGCCACTCATGACCTTGTCGCTGGTTCACCACACTTTCTTCCTTGGACCACTTTTTATAGATACTGACCACTGCAGACAGGGAACACCCCTCAAGAGCTGCAGTTTTGGAGATGCTCTGACCCAGTCATCTAGCCATCACAATTTGGCCCTTGTCAAACTCGCTCAAATCGCTTGCCCATTTTTTTCCTGCTTCTAACACATCAACTTTAAGGAAAAAATGTTGACTTGCTGCCTAATATATCCCACCCACTAACAGGTGCCGTGATGAAGAGATAATCAGTGTTTTTTCACTTCACTGTCAGTGGTCATAATGATATGCCTGATTAGTCTGTATATACAGTATATTGTGCTAATTCTTTTAAGGTTTTGTTTAATGTAGGAATTGTACATTTTGGTCACTCTATGAGTTGGTATACGGGTAAGTTTAAGGACAGGTTTGGTGGTATGGTTAGGTTTAAGGGAGGGTTTAGGGAAGGGTCACCAGTGTAACTAAAGATGTAATTACATACAGGTATTTTTTTTTTTTTTAAAATATAAGTACAATGTGAGAACATGTACACAGGTTGGACAGTGAAACTGAAACAATAGCACAGCTGTACATAAAATATTGCGATCCACACAACATATTGGGAGACAAATCTAATCACAGACTCTTAAGCCGGGGGCACACCTAACGATTAGCTGAAACATTCTAAGACTGAACTGAACACACATACCGATTGCTTCCTTCGACTGGAGCCGATTTATATACTTACACATGGAACTTGAACACCGACTGTAATCGCAGACTGAACGCGACTGGACGCGTTTGAGCGCGATCAGTCATAAGTATCAATTTACATTCATAATCGGCCTTACAATCGTTAAGTGTGTGCGCAGCTTTAAACAGTTGCTTATTTAAATCCAAACAACNCACACATACCGATTGCTTCCTTCGACTGGAGCCGATTTATATACTTACACATGGAACTTGAACACCGACTGTAATCGCAGACTGAACGCGACTGGACGCGTTTGAGCGCGATCAGTCATAAGTATCAATTTACATTCATAATCGGCCTTACAATCGTTAAGTGTGTGCGCGGCTTTAAACAGTTGCCTATTTAAATCCAAACAACGACATAACGATATAGCGGATATAACTGCGATATAACAGAAGTAGCAACTTATCTTTTCTTCTGCATTGTAACACACATCTGAGTGAACTAAATTATGATAAAAGGAAAATGTAGGGTGGGGACTTGGTTTATCCACTGGTTGTTGATTGGATGGAGGCAGATCTGAATTGTAGGGGCGGGTTTAAGCAGACTAAATGATTGACATGTGACCAAAAAGACGTTTACCAGTTATGACATTTTAATGAAACATTTACAAGGTCAATTTGAAAAAAAAAACTAAAAAACATACATGAATGAATCATTCACAGAAAGATGCATTTAGTAAATGGATTAACTTAAGGTTTTTTCTGTTCACTGTTTTTTAGTGGTACTCAAATCCAGACTACAACCTGTTCACACCATACATGGAGTATAGGATGCACTTCCCCGCACAGCCTTTCTACATCCTGCACCCGAAATACATCTGGCAGTTATGGGATGTGATTCAGGGTAACAATCTGGAGAACATCCAGCCCAACCCACCCTCCTCAGGGTTCATAGGTAAGACCCACACATACACACTCACACATGCTCATATTCTGCTCTACCGTTTCAAAACTCCAAGAGTGAAATTTCACAATAACTGTTTTCAAACCACTTTCACAATCCCAACCCAGACTTTTGCCAGTATTTGAGGTGAAACTCTCATTTTAATCCCAGTCGGACTTCTCAAACAAACTGATTGCGTTCTTTTTGAGTGGCACAGAAATTACACACTTCACCTTCACTTTACACTTAATCCCCAACTGCACATCTTGTTACCGTCTCCCAAGAAAGTGGCTGTGCTTTTAGAAATCTGTGCTTGAAGATGTTTTATTTGCCTGTCAGCCGTGTCATGTATCCATCATCAAGTGAGTTCTACCATTAATGCTAATAGTGACTGTTCGCCAAAGCAGCTAGGTAACAACGAGAAGCACTTCACTTCTCTTTTCTCCGCATGTTTTGGTATTGAAAATAAAATATAAAGCTCACAGAACAGCACTTGCGTCTTTCTGTTGTCAGGCATTTGATCAGTAAAGCACAAAGAAGGAAAGCCCTCCAAATTGTGCTATTGTAAAATAAAAACGGGTATTTNAGAAAGTGGCTGTGCTTTTAGAAATCTGTGCTTGAAGATGTTTTATTTGCCTGTCAGCCGTGTCATGTATCCATCATCAAGTGAGTTCTACCATTAATGCTAATAGTGACTGTTCGCCAAAGCAGCTAGGTAACAACGAGAAGCACTTCACTTCTCTTTTCTCCGCATGTTTTGGTATTGAAAATAAAATATAAAGCTCACAGAACAGCACTTGCGTCTTTCTGTTGTCAGGCATTTGATCAGTAAAGCACAAAGAAGGAAAGCCCTCCAAATTGTGCTTTTGTAAAATAAAAACGGGTATTTAACAATAATTATTTTACAGAACAACAGTAAAATGACAATACTAATATTCATGGCTGTCCTAATTACTTTGGCGAAAAACCACAGGGAGACCTTGAAGCTTCTATTTTGTAGACAGCGGATTTCTAGACAATTCATTCCATATAGTTATATAATTCAACCTCTGCCTTTTTGATTCGATAATTGTGCTAACCTGCGAGTAACACTACTTCATATACACACTGATTTGTTCTGTAATTTAGCAATTGGCAGGTGTTAATTCCGAACCATGTCTGAAATGCTAAGGGTGTCCTTCCCACAGCCGCTTGCTCTTTTAGTGCTGTCTGAAGCAATCCATGAATAAAAACGGAAAAATCATCCCTGGTTGTGAATGTATTACATCATGAGCTGCTTACTGAAGGCAGTTTTGCAGAGGCGAGCATCACTGAGTAATACACTCTAATTAAACGTACACAGATAATTCTGAATGGCCGTCAATGGCGATAGATGCATACATAATGCATTTTTGCTGTTCAAAACATGAGACGTGGGTCATAGGAACGAAAAAGCGCAAAGTCTAAAGACGCATTTTTTATAAGTTGAACTAACTTTAAAGGTGGGGTAAGTAGTTTTTCAAAAACACTGTTTGGAAGTTAGTCGGGCTGACACCAACAACAAACGTGTAACCAATCAGCATTAGGGGGCGTATGATGGCCGAGGAGACAGAAGGAGCAAGAGGGAGATTTGAAAAAGAAAAATGCAGAAAGAGAGATGAGACCCAATACAAAAGAGCTCAAAAGAATATCACTGGAATGAAGGTTTTATGACTGGGCAAGCGCTTTGGGACCTACGTTAATATTAGAAAAGCAATGAGTGTCATTGATTGTCTGGAGCTGCTGTGCTGTTGGCAACTAACAAAAAACACCTGTTTGTATTTACTCTTGTGTACTGTATGTTCATTTATTTTTTTTGTGCTTCCTTGTCGTCCGTTCATCATCTGCGCTTTAATTTTCGTGAAGCATAATTTTGTTGCGCGTCAGCTGTGATAAACAGAGATCCACTTGCATTGGGTATGTAACAGTTGCCAGATAGCGAGCGTTAAGGTAAACAACTACGCACTGACAACCGCTAGAAAATGCTTTGTTTAGCGTCATTGTTAGTGCACTCGCCTCGCCTGCCAGCAGCGAACGGGCTGGTGTTTGAGACCGACTCGGAGCAGGATGGTTAGGATTGGAGGGTGAGTTTTGGAGGCGGAGCAATGAAGAGAGGGGTGGGTTTTTTTTGGGTTGATTTCAAATATCAACAATGTCCAACAGCATTTTTGAAAAACTTCTCACCCCACCTTTAACTTGAGTGTCGCAATTTTAGAATGCAGTGTCATGCACAAGATGCTACAAAAATATGCAAGGTGCAAGCGCAACTGTTAAAGACATTCATCTAACATATTTACTTTGAAAAACAAAGGAAAAGTAGCGCAGGGAAATGGAAAAACATTTTCTGTGTGAATGGCCCCTTAGACTGCATTAATCAGCCAAACCTTGACAAACTGACCTCCTAATGTCAAATTAAATTAATTCTGCTCCAAAAGTGTGTGAAAACACCCCAATTGTGGAAAGTGATCTATAGCAGATTGATGGGTTTGTAGGTACGACTTCTGCTCTGTCAGGAGGTTGTGGGATGTTGGCTTAGTCTGTGTTGGCTAAAACCACACACACACATGCACACACACAGAGAGAGAGAGAGAGAGAGAGAGTAACAGATGGAGACATCACGTTTTCATCTAGCAATGGAGCTTTTCAACCTAGAGCTGAGAAGAGTCTGACCTACATCCAGCACCAACAAAATCACTGACCATATGTACGATCTTGTAGAATGCATTATAATGTATTAAAGTCGTGGAACGGAAATAGCAACAGATTTTACTTCTGCATTGTAACTTACATCTGATTGTAACGGATTATCGCAAAAGAAAAAAAAAATGTAGGGTGTTGACTTGATTCTATCCATTAGTTGTTGATTGGATGGAGGCATTTCTGAAAGTGAGCTTGCAGTTGATTGTCAGAAAGGGACAGATTTATGCAGACCAAGTGACTGGAGAAGTCCAGGATACGTCACTAGAGAGAAGTATGTAATTTTGCTGGAAGATCCAGTTATTTTATTTATTTATTTATTTATTTTTAATCAACATTGAGGTCAAAAAATTAAAGTTGGCATGAAACGGAAGGTTGATTTAGTGATTTAGCCTTTTCCTTAATTTGAGGTATATCCGAGTGAAACTGCTTCTTCTCAAACAAGAAGAAAAAAAAAATGTTGGGATGGGACTTTGTCTATTTTGAATTGATTGGATGGTTGTGGTTTGCTATTGCTGTGATGTCATGTGAGTGAGCTTGCCCCGCCCTCACTCCAGTAATCATGCCATCAGAGAAGAGATGTCGCTGAAAGAGGGAGAGGAAACTATTTTGAAAAATAATTGTTCACGGATCAATCATTTATAATAACTACTGCAATATTCCATAAAAACAAAAATTGGCAATTGATTGCATGGTGACTTGAAGAAAAAAAAATTATGCACGGATGAATGTCTATAACATGCATTTAATAAAATGGATATGGTGAATGTTTAGTCTCAATGCCTTGTGTCTCTGGGTGTCTTTCATTTACATTCACTCCACTCTCCTCATAAAACTTGTGCCTAGCTTATGAAATGTAGCTTGACATTGCTTCAGGCTCAGAAGTAACTGCCCGTAGCTACAGATCTTGTTGAACAGGTGTTAGATATTCGGCCATATTGTAGACACATTCAGACTCTCCTCTCAGATGTGAAGCCTGTTTCTATGGTGATGTCAACGTAAGTGTGGTCTGGCATATAGTGTTCAAATGTCCACGTTTGAAAATGCTACCATTTTGCATTTTTCTACTGTTATTCATTGCTAGAGTGAAAGTTTAAATTAGATATTGAATCCTAGATTTTCTGTCTGGACTTGTAAACTCCATTGTGTATGGGGGGCTTTTCCGTAATCCGCTTAGTCTGAAGTCACATGTCACTGTTTCAGGGTTCAAATGGTCTATCAGATGCTAAAAGCAAACAACAAATGATGTAAATATACACTCACGGTTTGCTGTAACACTACCGAAGAATCATGACCCTAATGCATGTACATTCCACATGCACATTCCCAAATACATGCAGATTCCCATATTTCTATATATCCTAATTATTGTTAATATGTAATTCATTATTTCCAGGAGCTCATTGCTTCTACCTTTTAAAATTAAACTGCTAACAGTGATTGTAAATGAAATTGCCTAAATTATTACTTTGCTAGCTCACTGCATGATTATATGTACATTTATGAAACCACATACATTGAACAGTCACCTCCGATACCAGATTCTCTAAATTGTAATGTTGACATGCATTCTCTGTAAAGCTGCTTTGAAACGATATGCATCTTGAAAAGCGCTATACAAATAAATGTGAATTGAATTGAATTGTTTGAACAAATCCTTTAATTTTAGATCATCTCTATAGTAATCAGAGATTCAATTATTGTTGCACATGAAAAAAAAAATGCTGGGGGGCTCTTCACACAGAACGTGTTTTTCTATTCCAATGCAGTACTTTTTCATTGTTTTTCTATAGCTGTGTTTCCACTGAAATGACCTGTCTGCTTTTCCATTGTGGTCTAAATTACCGTGAAGATTAGGCAAATTAGCCCAGTGACGTAGGACTGCACGCGACTTTCCAGTTCCTGCTTGATTTCGTCCCCCGCATATAAGCTTAATAAAGCCTGAACCTCGTCGTCAGTCTATTGGTCGTATTTTTAAATGAAACTGTTGATTCAAATTGCAAACAACTCGATGAAAACGATGGTTGAAAAAACAACCAAACAAAATGCTGCATGTTCAGCGCCCAAGTTCCACCCCCGAATGTTCCTGAACTTTGAAAAAGTACTACCTCATGAGCAGGGACTTTCTGAGGGAAAATTTTTGGTAACACTTTATTTTACAATGCCATAGTTACACGTTACTACATGTACTTACTATAGTAATAACAGTAAATTATGCATAATTACAAGTAACTAACACTAAACTTTACTAGTTAATTAATAGTACTCAGTACTTATTTGAGTAATTACAATGTAACTACGTTACTGTAAAATAAAGCGTAACCAAATTTTTACCCGGAACTTCATTTAGACCCTGGTCCCTGCGGTTGAAACACACCAAGTACCACCTCAAAGTCCCTATTTACTGGGGAGAGTTCCTGCGGTAGAAACGTGACTTTAGTAAACTAGACGGACGTGTATGACCGTTGCGCTCACGTCTTACGTCTTTTGCAGTGTCTCGGCGCTCAAGTTAAAATCAGTTTAACTTTTAAAAAACACATCTCGAGACCTTGCGTTGTTTTGCTGATTCCACTGCCCACGTGCCGTGTTTTACAAAGCAAAAACATGTTCTGTGTGAACGAGGCCTTACACTATTACATACCTCGGGTCGCTAGCGACCCTATACACTTTTTATAAAAAAAAATAATTAGAAAACAGACATTCTTTTAGATTTTTTTCTTATTGTTGATAATGATTAGATCGAGGAATACTAATAAGGGGGGGGGGGGGGGTTTT
>RJVU01016178.1:886627-897042 GCA_003731715.1 Anabarilius grahami | reverse complement strand
ATCACAGACGATTTTGCACACATGGTTCTCGTAACTCATAGATTTCTGCAATCAATTGGTGATGCTCTATTCATAGATTCAGCTGCATTTAATCTTGGACGAAATGGAACAACAATTTGACAGGCAAATATCCATTTTGTAATGTCATAACAATTACATATGTAGGTACTTACAAATAGACAGATATTTAAATGCAGAAATGCTCACATTGTCCTCTTTGTGTGTTTGGCACTTTATACACAATCCGTTCAGTGTTAAAGAGATGGGAGTGATGTTCATGAGTTTGAGCAGTGTCAATGAGTCCTTAGAGACACTATTCAACCCTAGGCATACATTCAGCACATTTCAAAAGCTAAAGAAGTCCTTTTATTTTCTTGAAAATCCCTCTGAGAATTCATTATTCTGGATCCCAAGTGAATCGTTCATATCTGTGTATTATGCATAAGGTGTTTGGTTTTGGGGATGAAGGTTCCACCTGTGGAAATAGTTCTTTACTTATTGCATTGTTCATGAAACACTCGTTTCATCATTATCATAGAGTTTCTAATGTTCTGGATCAGTGTACCTCTGCTTTTATTCTAAAATTGCTTTTTATATATCAGTAACCTGGACAGCAATATAACTCATCACAGAAATATAACTGGGAGAAATGGAAAAATATGAGGTATGATGGAACAGATAAGAGCGCTCTTTCTTTGGTATTGGTAATAAAAAAAAAAATAAAAAACTATTGTTAAACTTAAATAGCATTAATATATAATTCATGACATATTGTAATTTTTTTCAGTAGTATGCGATATGGCTACTTTTTCTTCAGAGTTTGTATGACAGACATTTAACACACAGGAAATACAGTTCAATGCCTTGTGCAAAACTAGTTCGTCACCAAAGGGAAAATGACAGTTTCAACAATAACAATCCTTTCAAATAATATCATACACAATACTCGACTAGTTAAATTGAAACATTAACAGTAAGAAATATTTCCTTTTAAACAGTTTAAGACAAAACGCCAACAGATATATATGGAAAAAGCAGGGCAGCAAATACTTTAATAATAGATTAAATATATAGATATTACACATCTTGCCTAAATTAAGTTGTGCAAATTAAGTTGGGGGAAAAAAAAGCATGATTAGCATGTGCAAAAGTGGTTCCAAATAATTAACAAAAGTTACAATATATTGTGCAGATTTAAAATTAAAAACTTTACATTTTATACTTTACGTATAAATAATGTAAGTCAATTTGAAATCATAAATTGGTGTTTTAGTCTTTTAGTACATCTACACAAATATATTTTAAAATAATTTATTCCTGTGCTGGCAAAGCTGAGTTTTTAGCTGCCAGAAATAGGTTTAAAAGATCAGCTGAATAAAAGTATTAATTTCTTTTAATAAAAATGAAAAAAAAAAAAAAAAAAAAACTTACTGACCCCAAATTTTTTAATGGTAGTGTACATTTCCTTGTGACATCTCTTAAAAATCAATGCAGATATATACAGTCTAACTCTTCCAGGACAGTATATAATCATTTACTGTCAGGAAAATTTTGGTGAAATGAAGAAAAAAAACAAAAAACAAACTTGCAATTAAAGAACATAATTTAGATTTCGTCAAAAAACAAACAAAATACATTTTACTGCAGTGACATCACTTAGGTTTCCTAATGCACAGTGTACACAAACAATCAAACAAAAAAAAACAATCAGCAATGAAATGTGTTGTTGACTCTTTCCACAGTTTTGTTGTTTTATTGATTAATTGATGCAGGTGTAAAAGGAAGCATTGGAAAAGCAACACAGTAGAGAGTGAATGAGTTGTCTAGTTGATAGAGAACCACGAAAAAGGCCAAGACAAACAGAAACCGTTGAATGAGACTGAATAGCTACATTCAGTAAAACAAGGCAGGGTTGACCATCATCCACATGCTGTTGGGATGGGATGGCTCCGGTTAAGGGGTGACCTCTGGGGGATTGGTTCTCTCTGTGGCAGGAGTGCTGCAGTTGTGGTTGTGGATGCCGGTGGAAATCTGGGCAGTGCAGGCAACAGTGTTACTGTGGACTCTATGGTTGAGCTTGATGACTGTGGTCTTGGAGGGCATGGATGATTGACCGTTCTGCATCAAACTCCTCTGACAGCAGAACAAGATGCGAAAACACCTGTAGAACTTTGGACAAAGAAAGACACATGAGACCTGAGAAATGCTGTCAATATTGTCTCAAAAAATGTAAAGGCTTTTCAAACGGAGTATGGATTTTTACTGCAAATTTTTGGCCCAAAAAGATCTAAATTTTTTGCTGTATATTATCTATTGTAGCAATACATGAAGCACCATTCATATAGAAATTCCTTTCAAACCAAGCGTTTTTCTGGCGAATATGCCAGGCCATCTTAAACACGGGTGAAATCTGTGTGGGGAACCGTTTCGCCCATACGTGACACTCCTGTCATGCGATTCCTATTTTCTATAGAAATGACTCACCCACAAAATGTTAAGGTGTGGTCCCGTTTGTGAAATTTTGTGGGGGAAAAAGGACTATTGTCCATTGTCAATAGTATAGAGTTTGCAAGACCAACTTGAACTTGATTTAAAACAGTTTGCGCTATCGTAATAATTCAAATTGCTACAGGCATTTTGGCAATATATGGGTTATTTCGGTCATTTTGTGCCTTCCATCAGCAAATGGCAGCTGCTTTCGGGGAGAGCGGGTGGAAGGAGGATTTGAACAGAGAGATATGGAGTACAGCAGTTTAGGGAGTTTTGGATCACATAAATAATAGAAGAAACAAACAAAAACATGGCGAAGGAGTACACAGGTGATTAGGATGATTTCTGATGAGACTTGGGAGGCGGCTAAGCGAGACTCTTTTGCATTTGGCATGTGTATCTGTATAATGTGTCCGTGCAGTAAATGTATGCATGCATATGTATATGTGTATATGTAGTATATTTATGTGTATAAAAAAAAATTCTCCTGAATGAAAACTGTGCAACCCAGTGTCACAAAAAGACCAGTATATATGTAATATAGTAGAATTTTCAAGTTTGAAGTGTTATTCTTTCGATGATCATTTTTCTTTTTTTTCTTTTTTCTAAATTCAGAAAATTCTTCATTATTAATTATTATTATTATTATTTAAATTCTATTTACAAACTCACCATACATATTAATGGCCAATAACTGTAATTTATTGAAAACCATTAGTTTTCTGAAAAAAAATGACACCTTGCACTTGAAGATGGCACATTGTGTGAGAATTTTATAATAAAAAAATTTAAAAAAACATGTGAAAACGGGCTATTTAGCTTTAGGTTCTAAAGGGTTAAAGTATGCTGGATTTTGTCAGAGATTGGTGAAGTTTTGCCGTTCTGGGTATGAATAGTCATTATTTTCTGCTGTGATTGGTCATTTTGTCTTGTTGATACTGGTGAGAATAGATGGCCTTAAAGTCAACACAAATTTGGTTTCTTAATATACATTATAATAATGTGCATTGATGAATTGTGCATTGTAATAACAAAGGGTGGCAAATCTTTCATTAAAATGTAATGACTTCTTTACAATTGCAGACTGTTGGCTGATGTAACATCATGGATCATTAGGAAATATTGATGTTATGCAAGTAAATGGGTTGTGAACCCCATTTCATGTTGACTTTAAAGCTGCTAAAGCACAACATGATTGTGCCCTCAGCCATTTTGTAACTTCAGGTATATGCAAAGCTCTTGTCTGCATACCAACACTTGTGAAAAAATACTCCCTAATAACAGATTCATAGATTCCTTAACTGTCAGCAGAAGTTATTCAGTTAAATCTGAATGTTCTTGTAGGTCTTGACCAAGCTAATTAAACTGAATGGAAATTGCACTTTACAATTTTGTCTTGTCTTTTTAATCATATCACAGATTCTACATCTTAAATGGATCTTTTGTCTGCTTGTTCTCTCATTTTATCACTCACTAACTGTCACAGTTTGAGTTTGTGAATTAGTGATAGACCGATGTGGGTTTTCCCTAGTGGCTAAGAGCTATTCGCTGTTGAATTGGACCACACGTTCGCTCTTATTGCATGACAGTTTCCTTTTGTATGTACTATGTACAGTGGGTACGGAAAGTATTCAGACCCCCTTAAATTTTTCACTCTGTTATATTGCAGCCATTTGCTAAAATCATTTGTTCATTTTTTTCCTCATTAATGCACACACAGCACCCCATATTGACAGAAAAACACAGAATTGTTGACATTTTTGCAGATGTATTATAAAAGAAAAACTTAAATATCACATGGTCCTAAGTATTCAGACCCTTTGCTCAGTATTTAGTAGAAGCACCCTTTTGATCTAATACAGCCATGAGTCTTTTGGGGAAAGATGCAACAAGTTTTTCACACCTGGATTTGGGGATCCTCTGCCATTCCTCCTTGCAGATCCTCTCCAGTTCTGTCAGGTTGGATGGTAAACATTGGTGGACAGCCATTTTTAGGTCTCTCCAGAGATGCTCAATTGGGTTTAAGCCAGGGCTCTGGCTGGGCCATTCAAGAACAGTCACAAAGTTGTTGTGAAGCCACTCCTTCGTTATTTTAGCTGTGTGCTTAGGGTCATTGTCTTGTTGGAAGGTAAACCTTCGGCCCAGTCTGAGGTCCTGAGCACTCTGGAGAAGGTTTTCGTCCAGGATATCCCTGTACTTGGCCGTATTCATTTTTCCCTCGATTGCAACCAGTCGTCCTGTCCCTGCAGCTGAAAAACACCCCCACAGCATGATGCTGCCACCACCATGCTTCACTGTTGGGACTGTATTGGACAGGTGATGAGCAGTGCCTGGTTTTCTCCACACATACCGCTTAGAATTAAGGCCAAAAAGTTCTATCTTCGTCTCATCAGACCAGAGAATCTTATTTCTCACCATCTTGGCAAACTCCATGCGGGCTTTCATGTGTCTTGCACAGAGGAGAGGCTTCCGTCGGGCCACTCTGTCATAAAGCCCCGACTGGTGGAAGGCTGCAGTGATGGTTGACTTTCTACAACTTTCTCCCATCTCCCGACTGCGTCTCTGGAGCTCAGCCACAGTGATCTTTGGGTGGTTCTTTACCCCTCTCACCAAGGCTCTTCTCCCCCGATAGCTCAGTTTGGCCGGACGGCCAGCTCTAGGAAGGGTTCTGGTCGTCCCAAACGTCTTCCATTTAAGGATTATGGAGGCCACTGTGCTCTTAGGAACCTTAAGTGCAGCAGAAATTTTTTTTGTAACCTTGGCCAGATCTGTGCCTTGCCACAATTCTGTCTCTGAGCTCTTCAGGCAGTTCCTTTGACCTCATGATTCTCATTTGCTCTGACATGCACTGTGAGCTGTAAGGTCTTATATAGACAGGTGTGTGGCTTTCCTAATCAAGTCCAATCAGTATAATCAAACACAGCTGGACTCAAATGAAGGTGTAGAACCATCTCAAGGATGATCAGAAGAAATGGACAGCACCTGAGTTAAATATGAGTGTCACAGCAAAGGGTCTGAATACTTAGGACCATGTGATATTTCAGTTTTTCTTTTTTAATAAATCTGCAAAAATGTCAGCAATTCTGTGTTTTTCTGTCAATATGGGGTGCTGTGTGTACATTGAGGAAAAAAAATGAACTTAAATGATTTTAGCAAATGGCTGCAATATAACAAAGAGTGAAAAATTTAAGGGGGTCTGAATACTTTCCGTACCCACTGTATTTATTTTCCAGAAAATATGGTCAAATAAAAATGCTGCACCAGGTTAAAATTTGCAATGCTGAGGGGAGAAAAAAATAAATAAATCATAGATAAGTCTCTAGAAGTCACATTTTGTGTACAAATGTGTAAAAATGTTTAGTTCCAATCATTCCTCAACACATCCTCTAAATTTAACCGTATTCAGAACAAAACAGGAATTAAAAATATATTAAGTAGCCTATAAAACAAATATAAATTATAGTAGCATTCATTATAAACATTTATTACAAACGACAAGCCTAAACTACCTAACTGAAACTGTTGGTATGTGGGAAATGTGCTAGAAACTTGGGCTCATTACTGCTCTCATTTGGCATGAATTGCACGTTTTGCGTACTTCATGTTAATTGCATTATATAAGTCACTTTTGCCATTTAAAGGTAGGGTAGGCAATTTCGGAGAGGCTAGCAATAGCAAGCTAGCTTTGAAAACAAACATGGGTTCCCTCTCTCCCTTCAGAGCATCTCCAAAGCCATGCCTTCGTCAAAACACATGAACGCATACAGCAGAGTCTGCAAAGCATCACGAGACACGGCGTTAAATTTACCTCATGTCTCAAAGCACATAACATTACAATAATAATGAACGTAAACAACGTACAGAGCTCTGACTTGTACCACCTGACTGCTGCAGATTCATTTAGGCGTTGACGGTTTCGACATAGAAATGCATAAACCGGATGTGATCAGCTCCGGGTAAAATGTCATGGGTCACCATCTTGTAGTTACGGTTACGACATGGTAACATGTTTTAATATTTAGACTACTCCTATCATTGATTGCTTTCGAGATGTGAAGAGAGTTTCAACCAATATAACAAAGTGTTTATAAAAACATTGCCTACACTACCTTTTAAGTCAGAACACGTTTCACATGATTAAAACAAAATTCTCTTCCCCTCAACCCTAATCTCATGTACTCGTATGTGGTTGCGTGTGGGCTGCTTTGTTCATATCTAGCTCTGTGTGTTTGTTTCAGGCATCCTACTGATGATGTCCTTATGTGAAGAGGTCCACGTGTACGAATACATTCCTTCACTACGGCAGACGGATCTGTGCCACTACCACGAACGCTACTTTGACGCCGCCTGCACTTTGGGTGCGTATCACCCCCTGCTCTACGAGAAGATGCTCATCCAGCGCATAAACGTCGGATCAGAGGAAGACCTCAAACGGAAAGGCAAGGTCACGCTCCCTGGTTTCAAGAACGTCCACTGTGAGCCCTGAACGGAAAGACGCAATAACAGACTTTGTAAAGCAGAAGAGATCCGCAGACTGACACAGGACCACGTCGAGTAAGCTCAGAATGGACAGTGTTATGTAAACTATGGTTGGTGTTCTGCGGGACAAAACCTTCACTAAAAAATGCATTTCCTGAGCCTATGCTTAAATAAAGATGGTCAGAACAGCAATAGAGATGTCGTGAGAAAAGCTTTTCTTTAAATATGTGGATGTTCTTGGTGTTGAAAGCCATCAAAAATGTTTCTTTTTATTATTAGTACTTTTAATTGAAACTCTGTTTTTCACAGGGTTGGAAGTATTAGCAGTCACAGACACTGAAAGCTACACTGTCGAAAGAAAGCATTCACTCAAATACATTATAGCACAAAGGCTAGATTTATTCTCTGATTAAAAATGAGCTTTATCAATCTGTCAATAGATTTTTTTTCTAACATAGACAGATTTAAAGCTTCTCGCCATAACATGAAGATTGTTTTTTTTGTAAATTTGGTGTCGTTTTCTGCTGTTATTTATATTGTGCCACATACAGAAGCCTCTTTGAGAATATTTTGCTCTTCCAGAACATCTCAAATGAATTAGTAGTTTTGTAGAGGACTTTACTGACATGTACCTGTAATTGTACAAACCGACAAAGGAGCTTTTGAATGTGAACATGGTTCATTTTAATTCTCCTAGTCGTTTATACTTTATAACTCAAGACAGGTGGTTTACAGAAAATAGATGTTGTTTAATCAGGATTTGATTGTGTGTATTATGGACTCATTACAGCACTGTAAATCTTATCTGGGACTTTAAGGCTGCAGGCAATATAACAAGTGCAGTGGTGATATTAGTTGTTAAATATAAACCAAGGTTTTTAATGTCTTGTAGCCCCTAAAACCAAGAGACTCCCGCTGGAGTCTCCTTTAAAAGCGAATGACTTACCAGAGCATCTTTGCGTTGTCCTCTCTTAAATGTACAGTTGTTCATTTTGAAATAATTCACTTTGTGGTGCGACTTTTCTACAGAAGGTAAAACTTGAAGGTTTATTTACTCGTTTGCATTGTTTCAATGTGTGCCATTTTAATTAAAACGGAACACTTTCGCAAGCTGATTTTTCCGTAGATCTGGTGAGGAGAGCTAACATCTGTTTTAATCGCTGTTGTATATTGTAGAATTATACTAGTAATTGGTGATTTCACTCAGGAGCTCACGATACTCTCACCAGGGTGAAATACTTCATCTTCCTTCTAGTCCTATGGTAGGCTAAGGTTGTAAAGCAAATATTTGACCTTTACTCTGTCCTGTTTCCCCATGTTGGGGGATTGTAGATGTAGAGAAACTGAAAGTGACACTTTTTTTTACTGTTGAATACAACAAATTTTATTTGGATGTAAAATTCCACGACAGGTTTAGAGCCTCTGAAACTGTAGTGTATCATCTTCTCTATATGACTCATTGTTGGAGCCGGCTGTGGTTGTCATGCATGTGTGACGTCACACTCCCCTCCACTCTGAGACAGACAGATAATTAAATGTTTTTAGTTTTTTTGGCCTTTTCGCCACTTTTTATTGTCAGGGTAGTGGGGAAGACAGGAAATGACTGGGAGGAGAGCATGTACACTATCGTTTCAAAGTTTGGAGTCAGTCAGTCATGCTTTTTGAAAGAAGTCTCTTATGCTCACCAAGGTGGAAATTTGATGATAAAATACAATTACAATTTAAAATAACTGCTTTCTATTTGAATATATTAAAAATGTATATTCCTTTGATGACAAAGCTGAATTTTTAGCAGCCATTCTTATCAATGTTGAAATCAGTTGTTCTGATTTTTTGTGGAAATCAAGATAGTGTTTTCCATGATTCTTTGATAAAATTGAAAGTTCAAAAGAACAGCATTTATTTGAAATAATACATCTTTTGCAACATCATAAAATGTCTTTGCTGTCACTTTTGATCAATTATAAGGACTGGTTCACATGCAGAACACGTTTTTGTGATGGAAACGGGAAAAAAACAAGGTCTAGAGACGCTTTTTTCTTTAAGTTGAACTACTTTTAACTTGAGCACCGCATTTTTAGAATGGCGGCATGCTGCAAAAGACACGAGCGCGGCATCTTTCTAGTGTGTTTCACATAGAAAAACAATGGAGAAGTAGCATATTGGAATAGAAAAAGGTGTGTGAAAACCCCCTAATGTGTCCTTGCTGAATAAGTTTTTTTTGTTGTCTGTTTGTTGGTTTTTGTTGGGTTTTTTTACAAAAAAAGGAAAAGAAAAAAAATGTCACTGACCCCAAACTTTAAACTGTTAGGCCAAGGCTCTCCCAATTTATTTTTTAATTCTACGTGATGGCCAAATGGTCATGTGACCTATAGAGGGACTAAAACTTTGCCTTCTACTTTCTCTTTAGTCTTTTAGCACTCTACGATCAGAGGCGAAGTCGTATGTCCTTCCTCTGTGAATGTCTTTTTCTAAGCCTTTAACAAGGTGTTTTAGCGGCATAAACTCTGTCTCTCACGAGAAGAGACGTGTGACACGAGATATGGCCGTTTTAAGAGTATTGAAGTTTTTTCTGTAAATTGTTTGGTTTTTCATGTCATGGGGTGATATGACTACTTCCGGGGAAGAGGGTGGGGGGGGGTACAATTCGGAGCATGTGACAGAAAGCCGGGCTTGTTAGTATTCATGGTAAATACTTTAATGTTAAGATTTAGCCTGTAATGGGAAATATGAGCTGGGTCTCTAGGTTTAGCTCTGTTTTAAGCATATGATCTTTAGGATTGAGGAAATGCAGGTGATTTCACTGGCGAACCTCATAGTTGTGTCATAGATGTGCACAGTGTGATTCTGAGGACTGTGCCAAATGTGCGGTTTTCCTGAGTTTGAGTGTGAGAATGTTTGAATGGTACTGTATCTGTGATGCTGTTTATCTGTGCCAACTTTCCTTTTTGCATAATTTCCTTAATTTAATTAATGTTTTTCTTTCTTCTATACCCTTCCTTTTCATCTTTTTTTTTGTATATCTTACCTTTTTATCTTTTTTCTTTCTTTCTGTAATTCTGCCCCACACTGACTTTTTTTATTATTATTTTCCCATGCTAATGTTATATCTGTGAACGTCTAGATTTTTAGACTGTAAATATCTGCAATTGTCTATTACAGGCCAGTTCACTTTCTAAAGCCATGGGATGTTTTATAATGTTTATTTCTCCACGTTAATACACATTTGTCATTGAATTAATTTTTAAACCACTACAGGTTTGAGTATTCTTTTGACCATTGTTTCTTTAATAAAAGCTTGACCTTTACTTGACCCAGTGACATATTGCGTGTGCTTGTCAATTATTATTATTATTATTATTATAATTTTTTTGTTCTTCTGGTTGTTTTTGTAAATTTACTAAATTGTGCGCACAATTTATTTAATTCCCTCCATTTGCTTGAGT
>RJVU01016178.1:869126-886547 GCA_003731715.1 Anabarilius grahami | reverse complement strand
TTTTTATATATATATATAATTATTAATATTAACATGAAAATTACTTTTCTTTGGGAGGGTTTGCCTTCGCTATGCTTCCAAGAAGTAGGGGTAGGAAGTTGACAGCCTCATGTCATAGGAAGGAAGTGAATTCCTTTTTTTTTTTTTTTTGTTCTTGAAATCCTTTATTTGGATGTTTTCTTGCATGTCATTGAGACATAAAACAGGGAAAACATCTAGAAAATAACTTACAAAAGGAAAATGACAACAATACACTGCGGCAACTATAGTTGCCGGTGGGCTAAAGAATCAAGGGTATGTCAATTTTTGAACAGGTCATTTTTATAAATTCAGCTATTTTTTGACTATATGTAAACATCTTTTATGCAAAATATCTTTAGGACAGTACTATATAAAAAAGAACTTTTTCTTTTATTTTGTTAAAATAATTAACAATTTGCAGATTCTGCAAGAGGTACGTAAACTTTTGAGCACAACTGTATAATAGGCGTATATGCTGCAGGTGGATCTAGGGCACCAAGCTTGGAAGTAAGCCCAAATCCAGAGTTCTCCCCATATCCCCAGGACCCCGGCCAAGAGAGAGGATGCAGAAAACTGTCGAGGTAACTATAGTTGAGTCTGCTGTCCTCGTCTGTGTATATCAGAATCAGAATCAGATCAGAAAGAGCTTTATTGCCAGGTATGTTGTTTACACATACTAGGAATTTGTTTTAGTGTCAGAAGCTCCACAGTGCAGCAGAGTGACAGCGACAAGACACATAATAATAAGAATAAAATAATAATATACGAATTTACAAGATAGACAGTGCAAAAAAAGCAAAAAACAATATATAATATAGACAATTGTATGTGCAGTTATGTGTGCAAATTTGAAGTATAAGTAAGTGTTTTAAGTAAATAATGTGTAATAGTGTTGTGTGTTCCATGTTTGTCAAGTGTTCATGAGATGGATTGCCTGAGGGAAGAAACTGTTCCTGTGTCTGGTCGTTCTGGTGCTCAGGGCTCTGTAGCGTCGACCAGATGGCAACAGTTCAAAGAGGGAGTGTGCTGGATGTGAGGGGTCCAGAGTGATCTTCTTTGCCCTTTTTCTCACTCTGGATAAGTACAGTTCTTGGAGAGTGGGGAGGGTTGTGCCAATGATTCGCTCAGCAGACCGGACTACCCTCTGTAGTCTTCTGAGGTCAGATTTGGTAGCTGAGCTGAACCAGACGGTAATTGAAGTGCAGAGGATGGATTCAATGATGGCAGAGTAGAACTGTTTCAGCAGCTCCTGTGGCAGGTTGAACTTCCTCAGCTGGCGAAGGAAGTACAACCTCTGCTGGGCCTTTTTCACAGTGGAGTCAATGTGAATGTCCCACTTCAGGTCCTGTGAGATGGTGGTGCCCAGGAACCTGAATGACTCCACTGCAGTCACAGTGCTGTTCATGATGGTGAGTGGGGGGAGAGCAGGGGGGTTTCTCCTGAAGTCCACGATCATCTCCACTGTCTTGAGCGTGTTGAGCTCCAGGTTGTTAAGACTGCACCAGACAGCCAGCTGTTCAACCTCCAGTCTGTAAGCAGACTCGTCTCCGTCCCGGATGAGGCCGATGACTGTGGTGTCGTCCGCAAACTTCAGGAGCTTGACAGAGGGGTCTTTAGAGGTGCAGTCGTTGGTGTAGAGGGAGAAGAGCAGTGGGGAGAGGACACAGCCCTGAGGGGCGCCGGTGCTGATGGTGCGGGTGCTGGATGAGAATTTTCCCAGCCTCACTAGCTGCTGCCTGTCTGTCAGGAAGCTGGTGATCCACTGACAGACAGAGGTGGGCACGGAGAGCTGAGTTAGTTTGGGCTGGAGGAGTGATGGGATGATGGTGTTAAAAGCAGAGCTGAAGTCCACAAACAGGATCCTCACATAAGTCCCTGGTCTGTCCAGATGCTGGAGAACATAATGCAGTCCCATATTGACTGCATCATCCACAGACCTGTTTGCTCGGTAAGCAAACTGCAGGGGGTCCAGTAAGGGTCCAGTGATGTCCTTCAGATAAGCCAGAACCAGTCTTTCAAATGACTTCATGGCCACAGACGTTAGAGCCACAGGTCTGTAGTCATTAAGACCAGTAATTTTGGGTTTCTTTGGGACGGGGATGATGGTGGAGCGTTTGAAGCATGAGGGGACTTCGCACAGCTCCAGTGACCTGTTGAAGATCTTTGTGAAGATGGGGGCCAGCTGGTCAGCGCAGGTTTTCAGACAGGCTGGTGAAACGCTGTCTGGGCCTGGTGCCTTTCTTCTCTTGTTCTTTCTGAAGACCTGGCGCACATCATCTTCACTGAACTGAATTGTAGGTGTGGGGGAGAGGGGGGTTGTTGGAGGTGTGAATGGTGATGATGATGATGATGATGATGATGATGATGATGATGATGATGATGATGATGATGATGATGATGATGATGATGATGATGATGATGATGATGATGATGATGATGATGATGATGATGATGATGATGATGATGATGATGATGATGATGATGATGATGATGATGATGATGATGATGATGATGATGATGATGATGATGATGATGATGATGATGATGATGATGATGATGATGATGATGATGATGATGATGATGATGATGATGATGATGATGATGATGATGATGATGATGATGATGATGATGATGATGATGATGATGATGATGATGATGATGATGATGATGATGATGATGATGATGATGATGATGATGATGATGATGATGATGATGATGATGATGATGATGATGATGATGATGATGATGATGATGATGATGATGATGATGATGATGATGATGATGATGATGATGATGATGATGATGATGATGATGATGATGATGATGATGATGATGATGATGATGATGATGATGATGATGATGGTGATGGTGATTTCTCAAACCTGCAATAAAACTCGTTCAGATCGTCTGCCAGGTGTTGATTTGCCACAGAGCTGGGGGATGGTGTCTTGTAATTGGTGATGTCTTTTAGACCTTTCCACACTGAAGCTGTGTCATTAGAAGAGAACTGATTCCGAAGTTTATCAGAATAATTCCTCTTTGCCACTCTAATCTCCTTTTCCAGTGTGTATTTGGCCTGTTTGTACAAGACTCTGTCCCCTTTTCTGCGAGCATCTTCTTTGGCCTGACGGAGCTGGCTGAGTTTTGCAGTGAACCAGGGTTTGTCATTGTTGTAAGTGAAATGAGTCTTTGTAGGAATGCACAAATCCTCACAGAAACTGATATATGATGTAACAGTCTCTGTGAGCTCGTCCAGATCGCTGGCAGCAGCTTCAAAAACACTCCAATCAGTCCATTCGAAACAGGATTGTAAAGCCTGCTCTGTTTCGGTGGTCCATCTCTTTACAGTCTTTGCTACAGGTTTAGCTGATTTTAGTTTCTGTCTGTAGGTCGGTATGAGATGAACTAGACAGTGATCAGAGAGCCCCAAAGCTGCCCGTGGGACAGAGTGATATGCATCCCTTATTGCTGTGTAACAGTGATCCAGTGTATTACTGTCTCTGGTGGGACAAGTAACATGCTGTCTGTATTTTGGAAGTTCACGTGAGAGAACGGCTTTATTAAAGTCCCCGAGAATGATTAGAACAGAGTCCGGGTGTTGTTGCTCGCTCTCTGTGATCATATCAGCGAGTATCTGTAAAGCTGAGCTCACGTGCGCTTGCGGAGGAATGTAGACACTCACCAGAATGAACGAACAAAACTCCCGCGGCGAATAGAACGGCTTGCAGTTAATGAAGAGTGTTTCAAGATCTGGACAGCACGTCTTCTTTAACACAGTTACATGTGAACACCACCTTTCGTTGATGTAAAAGCACGTACCACCACCGCGTGATTTCCCCGTTGATTCTGCGTCGCGATCTGATCTGAACAGCTGAAAGCCCGGCAGACTTAACGCGCTGTCTGGAATGGCGTCGTTCAGCCAGGTCTCCGTGAAGCACAGAGCAGCAGAGTTTGAAAAATCCTTATTTGTCCGGGAGAGCAGAAGGAGTTCGTCTGTTTTGTTGGGAAGAGAACGGAGATTTGCCAGATGGATGCTGGGGAGCGCCGTTCTTTATCCGCGCTGTCTGAGTTTCACGAGAGCTCCGGCGCGCTTCCCCCGTCTGCGCGTCTTCCTGAAGCGTCTTAACAGCGCTGCCGCTGCGCCGACTGCAACGTCCAACAAAACGTCTGAATAATCGAAATCCGGTAAAAGATTTTGTGGTGTGTACTGCCGAATGTTCAGCAGTTCATCCCTGGTAAAACTGATGGTGTTTGAAAAACAAAAAACAGGAAAAACGAACAAAAACAGAACAAACACTGAAGAGCTATGCACTGAAGCTGCCATCCGCGGCGCCATCTTGCGTAGGAATATACCTCCTCTCGAGCTGATTAGATTAGACCGTTTGAATGTGCTCTTCCCAAACTTTGTTTATAAAACATTTGTCACTTGAATTCTGCAATCTCTCGAGATGCTTTTTTATTTTAAACATTTTTATTTTAAAACATTTATTTGAATATGGCAACATTTGTATTTTTTAAGTTTTAATTGAATATCGAAACATGATACCTCATTCTACAATATTTCTATGATTAAATCACTGACAGAAACTCCTCCCCCATCAGCCAATCACTGTGGTCATAGTCCATAGTAACGAGGTCAACACCACCCTTCTTCCTATAGCATAAGACTTCTCTCTATTCCTTAGTAAAAGTTGGTCTCAGCAGTTTTGTGAATAGGTTTTAAGAGAAAACTCTTAACTAAGAACTTTTACTGCAATTTAGGAGAACTCTTAGTGGTAAGAAAAAATGTTTTGTGAATACGGCCCCAGAATAGGGAAGAAAAAAATGTATTGAAACTTTGCCAACTTTCATAAAAATAAAAAGTTTGAAAACAAGCAGCTTTGTCATAATAACAGCAGAAAACTTCTGAGAAGTTGTATATGTACATTCAAGCCCTAGTTACTGAAATGAATATGATTTAGTTTGTGCTCTTACCTGTTTGTTCATCAGGATGTATATTAGCGGGTTGATGACTGTGCTGCTCTTGGCGAGGAGAGAGGGAACCACGCTGGCCACGGGTGAGATGATTCCTGGCCGGCCAAATGTAGCCATCATGGCCACGACACCATACGGCATCCAGCACAAGAGATAACACACAACGGTGGTGATAACCATGAACAAAACATGGTATTCCCGTTTTCGTGCTGCTGTCCTGCGTATCTTCCCTACCTAAGAGACAGGGACAGGAACACTTAAAAATATGGGGTGTGAAGAGTTTCTAGAAAAAATTGGCAATTTTAAAAATGGTGTTCCTCAATGTTAACCTTTTCTTAATGGTCCTTTGTCAATTAATCTGTGTGCATTATTACACTTAATTTATATAAAAATGTCATACCACAGGGCTGTTGAATGTTTTATTCTGATTGGTTGAACATTCTAAGGTGTGCATTATAATGCCACAAGGATGATGTATTTGTGTAGGCCAAAACCTGGAAACAAGTTTGCATTTTAGCACTTTCAGGATCCATCCTCCAAAAGTCATCTTTCAACAAAAAAAAAAGTTTTCGATATGGGTAATGTACTGTATGTGTAAATTACACATATTTTGATATGTGTAATTCACGTCGTAGAACAAAACGTCAACGTATAGTCAAGTTATGTTTACCACATAATACATTTAAAAAAAAAAGAAAAATTATAAAAACCCATAGGAAAATCCTGAGGCAACCACTGGCGAATTAGTGTTCCGGTTGTGACGTCAAGACTGCAGCACTCTATTATTTTCCAGTAAATGCACACCTATGAACTTCCCGGTCTGTTGTCCATATCATTTCAGCAAATTATTTCTGTTATTTGAAAGGCCTAAGAAATTAGTTTTACACGTGTTGAATTTCCTATAAGTTAAATTGATTGTAAATGTCATTTCATGGAGAATTTAAAGAGAGGTTTATGAATTGCATTGCAAAATATGTGTATATGATGTATATATGTGTAAAATAATGTGTTATGATGGCTAACTTACAATAACTGAGAAACGATAACCTTAAATTTATGATGAAGTACTGATTTAATTATGACACTGTGGGTGGGGGTGAAAGTAAGTGCTTATTTGTCTTTGACTCTGTCCTTCACAAGGACCCTTCCTGAAATGAGGTATGGTCCTTACCAATGCTAAAAGTGCACTCTGAAGCCTGAAAACTGCTGTATAAGCCACAACCTTCAATTCAAATAGTATTTTTAATTTACATTTTATAATAAGCAGGGAGATGAATGCCTTTCAGAAAGGACAAAGCAACAGTCTGTATTTATCTGAGTTCTCTGTGCAGAATGTAGAATTGCAGCTTGTTGTAAAGCTGAGGCTACGTTGCCTATGACCCAGAGAGGGCTACTCATGAAGATATTTTTAATGAAATATGAGAAATTTCTGTACCCCCGTTGACAGATACGCAACTACCACTTTGACGCTTCAAGTTCATAAAGTGATCGTAAAACTAATCCATATGAATCGACTGGTTTAGTTTTTGTGTTCCAAAGATGAATGAAAGACTTAGGGGTTTGGAACAACATGAGGGTGAATAATTGATAGCAGAATTTTCATTTTTTTGGTGAACTATCCCTTTAACATTTGAACTCTCTCTTGCAAAATTAGCATCCTCATTCGAGACACAATCAAAATGAGTAGATCATGCCTATTGTTTTATCTGCATTTCCTTCCCTTCACTCTTTTTCTGAGAACACCCGAAACTCATTCAAAAATCTATACGGTTTAATGTGAACAATTACCATACACCACTATATATGTTTGGTATCATCTGAAATGTCTCACTGTGATGGGTACCATGGTCTCATCCCCATAGAAGTAATCCTAAAGGTAATAAAGGTTTTAAGAGTTTAGAGATACTTTGCTTGCTGTGGGGGATGTGCCCTTTCCCAGGGTCTTTCATGCAAATTACCTTCTGTCCCCAGTAAATTGTAACTACCCAGGGGTGTGTTTCCCGAAAGCATCGTTAGTCAACTACGGTCGTAAGTCCCATTGAACTCTATTGGTAACGATGGAACTTGTGACCATAGTTCGCTTTGATGTTACAAAGATGTTACAAATCTGCCTGGAAGTGGACGTGTGTCTAAATCGTCCTAATGCACGGTGAGGAGGAGAGTTTGAGTGGACAAAGACTCTCCAAGGATCACAGCTGGTTAATTGCAGAGATTAGTTAAATCTTGGGGTCAGAAAGCCTAAAAAAAAAAAGATCAACACTCTAAAAACTGCTGGGTTAAATATAGACAAAACCAGGGATTGGGTTGTTTTCACCCAGCCATTTTTTTCAACCAATTTTGGATTTATTTTTTTAGCCAGCAATATAGTAATATAGTAAAAGGCGTGTTTTTGCTCACCCCCAAATAGGGGCAAATTTGTGGGGTATTTTAAGCTGAAACTTGACCAGACCAGAGACTTATATTACATCATGTGAAAGAGGGCATAATAGGTGCCTTTTAACCCAACCTGCTGGGTTTGTCCATATTTTACCCAGCTTGGGTTTTTTTAACCCAGCATTTTTTAGAGTGAAACAGCACCTACATCCCCACAAGTTGTTTGGGAGGGTTTCAAGAAAAATCCTCCTCATTAAAAACAACCTCCAGCATATTCAGTTGTCAGACAAGACTGGTACACTGGTATACTGCTGGATCTTTAATGCTGCGGGCCTATTTGTTTTGCTGGAGATTCTGGACATCTTGTTGGTATCATGGATTCTATCAAATACAAACAGATAAAAAAAATCAAAACCTGACCGCTTCTGCTAGAAACCCAATAATGGGCCGAGGTTGAATATTCCATCAGGACAATGATCTAAAACAAACATCAAAATCAACACAAAAATGTGTCACTGAGCACAAAATGAAGCTTCTGCCATGGCCATCCCAGTCCCCTGACCTGAACCCTAAAGAAAATGAGTGGAGTGAACTAAAGAGAAGAAGCACCAACATGGAGCTGGGAATCTGAAGGATCTGGAGAGATTCTGTATGAAGGAATGGTCTCTGATCTCTTGTCAGGTGCTCTCCAAACTCATCAGGCATTATAGATGAAGACTCAGAGCTGTTATCTTGGGAAAAGGACGTTGCAATAATTGGGTGCCAATAGTTGTGGCCAATGTGAACTAGAGAAAAAATTTTATTTCATAATGAGCTTTTCCCCCCATTTTCAATTGTTTTACTTAAATGAAAGGTTAGAATTTGGTGGATTTTTAAAATGAAAGATCAATAGGATAAACAATGCAGATTTATTTTCACAGCCACCTTTACTCATATTTACTAAGGGTGCCAATATTTGTGGAGGGAACTGTATTTATTCTTTTAAATAATATAAAATAATACAACAATATATTTTATGTCTAAAAATATGCCAAGAAATCTTTCTTGCCATGTTGCTGGCTTAACACACAAAAAATTCTACCTTTGGATCAAGCTCAGATAGATAACATTTGTTAAGGCGTTTCATTCCAACTGAGCTGTGAGTTGAATTCTTAATGGTTTACTAGACTCTATGTAAACATCACTAATGAAAATGACAAGGCTTTCTAATTACATTCACTATAATTGACATTTACAGAAACTCTTCTTTCTCTTTGATATCGTCCTCCCTCTGCATAAAATAAATTTCTCTACATGTGATTCATGGTGAGTAGATAGGATTCCTTTCTGAACGTCTCATGGTACCAAATTTATTACGTGAACCCTTCACATTACATATGAAGCATCATATGTAAGCTACAGATTTTCACCCAGCAAGTCACAGATGTGAATGAGAGAAAATATAAGGTTCTATCACACAGGCTTGAAAGGATAAATCTGTCCCTCTCAAGCCAGAGTGAAATTTTATCCTCCTCACAGCATCCAACTGAACCCAATTATACTCCAGTGACTGGGACGCCCAGATAATACAGCATTCAAATCCAATAACACCATACACACAAATGAGATATGATGCACTCTTAAGGAACCAGCCACTTGGACAAAACATGCTGTAAATGTATAAGAATATATTTTAGCTCTTTTTTGAGCTTGTTTTCTTACTGTATGTCTGTCACCATGACAACATATGGCTTCTTTGTTTTGGTTACAGGTAGAGCTGCACGATTAATCATATCGCAATCGCAATCGCGATGTCAAGCTTGTGCGATTATATGACGCAAAATGCTGCAATTTTATGAAATAAAATAATAATAATTTAATAAATAAATAAATACATGTGTGGACACGACAACCCATTTTCTGAGAGCTGTTTGCCCATTTTATACACCGCTAATAAAAAGAAGAGCAGTCAGTTTCAGTTTAGGCAGTGGCACGTGTGGCGCGCATGGTCATGTCACGACTTTTCCCGGTGTGCAGCGCAGAGAACGCGTAAAGATGGACGCGGAGCAAACGGGTCCTCAATGCACTTGGATGGACACATACACGCATTATGTCAATCAAAATACCCCTCTCGGCAAGTATTCTCGTAAACACATTCGGTTATGTCTTAATTGAACGAGGTGAGAATTCGGATGTGTATCTGTCGGATGTGAACGTGCATAGGGTCTTACTCTTAAAGTGACAGCAACCTATAAATACCTGCTGTTGTCTGTCATGTAAATCAAACAACAAAACACAGCTTTAACAAAGATTAATCTATATTAAATTTATACAGTGAACAGTGTCATTTTACATTTAATTATTACATTTCTGTGCATGAAAATTAATACTACAGTTAGACCTTATACTTTATTTGTAACTTTATGTAGTATTTATCTATGCTTGTTGTGATTGGTGTACAGTATTTGTTCTTTTTACAGTCTGTTCACTTGCCTTTAATAATGTATTACTTAGGCTAGTAGTTTATGCTGTGGTATCAGAATAGTTTAAGTAGGCTAAGTAATAAATGCAAAGTTAAGTTGCCCCCTATCCAAATTTTTTTTTGTGCTGATCCGAAAAATGATCCGATCCGTGACGTCATAACCGTGATGTGATCCGAACCGTGAGTTGTGTGATCCATTGAACCACTACAGATTAGAAAAGAAACAAACATCTTAAATGGGATTATAACAAGTTTGCAGTAATGCAAAGATGTTATTATTTAATTTTGTAAAAATATTTTAATTTGAAAACGCTGTGCATTTGTTTGTTTTTGTTGCTATTTTGAGTTGAGAAATACACATTTCAGCATTATCAGTAATCTGTGTGTGCATTTTCATTGAGAACCAAGCAAGATGACTCATGATACTATTTGTTTAGTATATCGCTATCGCATATCGCAATCGCAATATTGACCTCAATAATCGCAATATGACATTTTCCCCAAATCGTGCAGCCCTAGTTACAGGTAAGCTTTTCAAAGCCCTTTTCATTTCTCTTTTATTGCTTTCATGAGGGAGAATGCATTTATTCAAAGTTGGCATTTGACACGGTGTGCATTTTACTTCTCGGTTGGAACAAAATCACTAGATTTGAAAAAGTATGTCAAGACAAAAGAAAGCAAAATGTTAATGGTAGCTTTTCATGACATTAAGACAGAGCCTTCTTGTCCAGTGGGCTGTTTTTGGCCAGAACATGCTGCAAACTGGACTAATACGCCATCGTTGTGAGCAGCTACTACGTTTGCTTAAAAATGCAGATGTAAATTACTTCAGTGTTTGAGATTATAAAACATACAATCACAATCCTGGCAAGTTCTCTATAGGTTTGGGTTTTCTGTCTCTACAGGTTTCTTCATGATTAAAAAAAACTCAGAACGGTTAACAAAGTTGGATAACCAATTTTCTGTTCCAGCAACCAATTAAACAGCTTGTCTGAGTGTGGATGATTCAGTGTGCATCCACAGAATTGGCAGCATGTTCAAACATCTAGAGATCATGTCAGAGCCTTTACAAATTCAGTAACAGAAATAAAGTTTTTGACTGATTTTTGACACTAAGCACAGATATGCAGTTTACCTGCTTGACAGCATAGAGCAGTCTTCCATAGCAATAGACCATGATGAGCACTGGTAAGCCCAAGCAGAATATAAACAGGCAGATGATGTAGGCATGAGACTGGGCCGTGCGCTGGGTCCACGATACAGAGCAGCTGGTTCCCGCCCCCTCCAGCCCGTAACTACTCCAGCCCAGAAGAGGGGGCACTGTCCAGATCAAAGAGTACAGCCAGGAACCCCCTACTGCCAAAAGAGGTTTGCGATAGTCTGGACCACGTTTATGGTACACCGTCAATGTGCTGTAGCGGTCGTAAGAAAGAACCACCAAGGATATCAGAGACACGATACCTGAGAGAGAAAGAGGACAAACAGTAAAGTCATGTTCACACCAAGGACATTAACTTTATCTATAAAACGATAAAAAAGAAACGTCCTCTAACTTTTGAAGGATCTAAGCATTCTCAATAACAACCTGTGTGTGTGTGTGTGTGTGTGTGTGTCTGTGTGTGTGTGCGTCTTTGTGACATATCAGGACACAAATGTGTATAATGACATAGGTATTACAAAAAGAGGTGACTTATGAGGACATTACCCATGTCCCCACTTTTCAAAAGGCTTATAAATCATACAGAATGAGTTTTTGTGAGAAAGTAAAAGTGTGCACAGTTTCCTGTGATGGTTAGGTTCAGGGGTAGGGGTAGTGTAGGGGGATAGAAAATACAGTTTGTACAGTATAAAAACCATTACGCCTATGGAATGTCCCCACAATTCACAAAAACAAACGTGTGTGTGTGTGTTACTTTAAGAAAGCAACCATACATCTGTTTTTAATTATTTAATTTTATAATCATTTATAATCAATAGTCATTTATGTAAGTGTCATTTGATTTATCATTTAATCATCATTTTATTATTATTATTATTCATTCGTCATTTTATGTTTTTATATTTTATATTACTTATTATTTCCTTTCTAATGTTGTTTAATTCTATGATTGTGTGGTTTCAAGGGATGTTTGTCTTCATGAGTTAAAGGGAAAGTTCACCCAAAAATGAAAATTATCCCATGATTACTCACCCTCAAGCCATCCTCAGTGTATATGACTATCCTCTTTCAGATGAACACAATCGGAGGCATATTTAAAAAATATCCTTAGTCCTCCAAGGTTTATAATGTTAGTGAATGGAGGCCCGCATTTGCATCATTTTTGGGTGAACTATCCCTTTAAAGATAAGAAAATGTCTCCATTTCAAGGTTTTTAATATCACAGGACAATGTTGCGAAGCAGTAATATTCCATTGTTTTTCTGTGTTATAATAACGCTTGTTAGATTTGTACTGGTCAGATGAAGTCTGAAACATACACAATCTTTTTTTTTTTTACCTTTTTTTTTTTTATTTGACCTTTGTAGCGGCCAGTTTTTATAATTACCTTATTAAAATCTAGGCTACTTGAATCTGCATATCTGTTGTTCAGATACCTAAATTTAACCAGTTACTTTAATCAATCACAATTCTACAGACTGTTATCAATTAATTTTTTTTCAACCATCAACTAAAGCCATTACACTGCAAAGGTGGAACAGAAGTTGTATCTGACATGGTATTTATGTTTATTACACATAGGCCTACTGTTTAATGCTGATCATTACTCTGCATTAGGTAAAAAGCCTATAAACATGAAACCATTAGCCTAGAGTTGAAGCTGCAATGTCATGATGACAAAATCATTATGGTTGATTACTGCTCTTAAAAATGTAATGATGATTATTAAGTTAACAAAGTTTTTGGTGGTGAAAAAGCATCATATTCTGGCTACAGACAAAACAAGCCAAGAACTTTAATGAATTTGTTTTTTTACGGATTACTAAAATAAGTTTTAACATTGATTATTTCAGTAGCATAAAAAACAAAATGGTTTTTCAAACTGGGAATATAGCCATTAACAGTTACATTAAGAAAGCGTTTAAAGAACACCGAAGAAGTGGTCCATGACTTCATCTAATCTGAGATATGCACATTCGCAAAAACTCCCAATACAACCTCTGAAACTGTCTATACTGCAAAATGAATCTTTTACTTGCATCTTTTCTGCATTTTGTTGCTTATGATGATAAAAGAGAATTTGTGTGAGTTCAGAATCAGATTCAGAATTCAGTCAGTGAGCGCGAGCAACCCTCATGGCAGCGGCAATTGCGCCGTGGCTAATCAACGTGCCTCCGATTGGACATTGCATTCCTAAACTCAACGAAAACGTGTGTGATTGGTTATAATGCTCAACACTGCAAACTACACGCATAAAGGAAAATGACTATAAATATAATGTAACTTGAACAAATCTACTATAAATGAAATGCCGCAATTTCCATATTTATAGGTAACGCTTCATATTACGGGTAGACTACTTTCTTTGACCCCCCCAACATCTTATTTTGTTGTCCTTCAGGGGGGATCAAGCCGGTGAACACACCGTTCTGCTCCTTCATAAAGAAGACAACTGCCCATTTCTTCATATAAATTTGTCATTCAAAAGGGGAAACCGGCTCTACAGACTGCAGATACACACACAATGCAGTGCGTGCTTACCGTTTTGAATATCAATCATGCTGATCACTTTCATTATTCCACTCCGCTCATGTTCATCAGATAAATTTAAGGTCATAAAAAGTCTTCAGTACCTTAAATGGGATAACAAGAGTACTAATGATAATTTTAAGGCGTCTTATATTTTGTTGATGGAAAAACAAATCGCGGTACTCCCTAATGTGATTATTAACTTTAATTTCATTAAATAAATGTGAGTGCAGCATGTTTTAAAGTCAAAAGATGGCGCTGTCGCGCGTTCTTCAGGCTCTCGCAACAGTGCTTCAGAGCAGCTCGCAATCAATGATTAACGTACATTTGTCAACCGATTGCTTATGAACTAATGCTGACTTAATATTCATGACAAAGTTTTACTTATTTATATTATAACGTGTTGTGAACAGTTGTAACACCTTAATTTTTTTTATCCTCCTCATCTGAACTTGAATGAGCAGCAAAGGTAAACCACATACAATTCAAAATAAGAGTCCCACTGTATTTCGACCTGTTCATTAATCAATGTCAAGTAGTATATATATTAATTTCCCCTGTTTGTTATTTGGTTACACAAACCAAATCATATATATTAATATATTTATTTCCATATATTTATATTTATTTTCATTTGATTCAAAGTAAACCATTGTAGCTTCAGGAAGGAAAGACTAAGAACATTATTTGACACATATTCAATATAAAGATTTAGTAGCATCAGGGATATTATAGTTAACTAAAACCATTCAAAAATTTTCATTGCTTGAAATAAATGTTAATACTGAAATAAAAATTGATACAAACTAAACAGACAAGTTTAAAAAAAAAAATTTATACAAACTTAACAGACATGTTTAAAAACAAAAAAATAAAACTAAAAACAAAAAAATATTAAAACCTAACGATAAATGAAAGCAGAAAATATGAAAATCTAATCGTATTTAAAATATTAACAAAAACTATAATAGTATTAAGTGAAAATAGTGACATTCATTTCCCAGAAATGTCACAAGATGAAAATGCTGAAACTGTAAAGGGGAGATATATAAACAACAGGATGACTAAATAGAACTCGTCTGACCATAGAACACTTTTCCACTTTGAAACAGTCGATTTTAAAAGAGCCTTAACCCACAGGACACGACGCCACTTCTGGACCATGTTCACATTCCTTTTTGCAAGATAGAGCTTTAGTTGGCATCTGCAGATGGCACAGCGGATTGTGTTTACTGACAGAGGTTTCTGTAAGTATTCCTGGGCCCATTTTACCTGATGTCACTGACACAATCATGCCAATGAGTGATGCAGTGTCGTCTGAGGGCCCGAAGACGCACTGCCTTGTCCCTTACACACAGAGATTTCTCCAGTTTCTCTGAATCTTTTGATGATGTTATGCACTGTAGATGATGAGATTTGCGAAGCCTTTGCAATTTGACGTTGAGGAACATTGTCTTTGTATGCACTCTTTCACAGCTCTGGCCATCTTTACTTCTGAGAGACTCTGCCTCTCTAAGACATCCCTTTTATAGCTAATCATGTTACAGACCTGATATCAATTAACTTAATTAGTTGCTAGATGTTCTCCCAGCTGAATCTTTTCAAAATTTCTTAATTTTTCAGCCATTTGTTGCCCCCCTGCCAACTTTTTTGAGACCTGTAGAAGGCATCAAATTTGAAATGAGCTCATTTAGTGGATAAAAGTGTAAAATTTCTCAGTTTCTCCCATTTATTATGCTATCTATGTTCTATTGTGAATAAAATATTGGCTCATGTGATTTGAAAGTCTTTTAGTTTTCATTTTATTCAAATTTAAAAAACATCCAAACATTTCCGGAATTCGGGTTGTAAGTATTCCCATTAATGTCATCATCAAATATTCATTCATTCTGATTCGCGAACGCACACAAACACAAGAGGTGGGATTTTTTGTGTGAACATAGAATCATAACCAATCATAGCGTGCATTGCCTCCTCTCACGTGACTTCCCCCCCCCAATCATTCTCAGTTACCCCCACCAAACCCACCACACACATTAGGGGGTCTGTTAAACTCAATGGGCTAGGTGGAGGCAATGATTTTTGGGGCCACTGTAGATTCTCAAAAGTCTTGGTTGATTTGCTTTATTATTGTCTCCAGTGCACCAATGAAGGCCAAGACAAAAAAGGTTGTACAAGTGAATGTGTATTTCTGAAAAATACGCTTTTTTAAAAGGTCTTCATTGAAAAAAGCCACATAAGGACATGAACTGTCATTTCATATTTGTCACCTCAAGGCTTTTGCCAAAACAAAAATCCCTTTCAGCTGTTTCACCCTCTGACCTTTCCAGTACAGTACACACACACAGACACACAAACTTTCATTGGTGTATTCAGCGCCCTGTCTCCACTCCAGATTTTCTGTTCTTCAGGACTCTATAACCATAATAAAAACTCTTCCTCAAAAAGCCATAGCAATGAGTTAGCAATGCAAGGTTGTGGTCAAACTCTATTGGGAAAAAATAAATAAATGGAACATTTTCATTGTTTGCCCTTTCACACCCTGAGATATTGGTCCTGTCTCTCCTTAATACGAATCAATTCAATCTTATCTGTAATGAAAAAGTAATGAGCAAGACAGCGCCGTATGAAGCTCTCCAGGCCACATTACAAACCTCTCGATAAGTACTCAACTGATGGACACAGGGATAAGTCCTCTGGAAAATGAAAAATTTCATGCACAGGTTTGTACAAATGGCCTCTCATTTTCACAATGATGTAATAGCCATGAAAGCCATGAAATGTTAGAGAAGCTGACTTAATGAGTTCAGGTCCCTCATAATCAGCAGAACGTGAGACGTTTTAATGTGTTGTTCTGCAACCTGTACTGAAGTCGATGAAGCCAATATTAAGCCAAAAAATTTTAAATTTACATTTATTCATTTAGCAGTAACTTACAAATGAGGAATATTAGTAATTAATCTTAAATATATTCACATAATATAATTGTATTTTTGAAGCAATTCCATTTATCAGCAAGAAATTTCGGTCAAAATATTAATAGTCGGGTGATCTGTTCGATTTATATGAAGATGAAGGGTAAGAAGATTAAGACAAGAACGCATAAAGGAAAGGTAGAAGTCAATAAGGAGAGAGAAACAGAGGAGCAGATATAGAGTGAGAGACAGAAAATAGAGTAGGGGAAGAACACATAGAGTGGTAGGAACACAGTCAGTTTTGGCTTCCTCGGACGCAGTACTGTGTTTACTGCAGAGCCCTGCTGTGAACAGAGGCTGCATGAGATACTGCTCAGATACAAAGAGCACCTTCACCTTAGTGAAAGGAACCAGATATACAAAGTTTAATATTGAGAATGCATCATCCATTCAAATCATAATGTCAAATGATGTGTATAAATAATTTTACATTATGATTTGAATGGATGATGTATTCTCAAAGATGCCATATTATGCTATTTTTCAAAGTCTTGATTTTGTTTTTGGGCTCTATTAGAATAGATTTTCATGCTTGAATGCTCAAAAAACATAATTTTTCACATATTTTACATTGTTGCAGCATCTCTCTTCCAAGCCTGTCAGTAACACTCTGTTTAGTTCCTGTCCAGTGTGTTGTGATTGGTCAACCGCTTCGAGTGTGTTTGGGAAATATCACGCCCCTTACCATAACCATGACACACTACTAACACATTACTAACGCAACTCAGCCAGCTCTGGTGCTAAGAAGGAGTGGATAGAAGCTGTTTACACACAAGCTTGATCACCAAAAAATCCGTAGCATGTACAGGTCCTTCTCAAAAAATTAGCATATTGTGATAAAAGTTCATTATTTTCCATAATGTAATGATAAAATTAAACTTTCATATATTTTAGATTCATTGCACACCAACTGAAATATTTCAGGTCTTT
>RJVU01016178.1:857445-868724 GCA_003731715.1 Anabarilius grahami | reverse complement strand
CAAAATCATCAGTATTAAAACAATAAAAGACCTGAAATATTTCAGTTGGTGTGCAATGAATCTAAAATATATGAAAGTTTAATTTTTATCATTACATTATGAAAAATAATGAACTTTATCACAATATGCTAATTTTTTGAGAAGGACCTGTATAGATCGAATTGTTACCGAGAAAAATGTTGACACCCATGAAGAAATATGTGACTTTTATGATTGAATTGACATCTGCTAACACTTCTGCTAATTTCCAACAAGCAGGAATATATGTAAGTAAAGTGCAATAAACCTGTTGCTTTGCCAGGTGTCTCGTTGTTGTAAATATTGATATTATTATTTTATATTATTTTTAATATTTTTATATTATGTTTTTTATATATTTATAATATTATTTTTAATATTTAATACAAATGAAGTTACCATAATGAGTATCAGAGAGAAGCACTATCAGCAACACAGCGAACTGACCCTGGCCGTGTGTGATATGGATATATAATAGATTGTTGTTTTTTCTTCAAGGAATTTCGGTAACCATTATTAACAAGCAGGAATATATGTAAGTAAAGTGCAAGAAACATGCTGCTCTGGGAGGTGTCTCATTGTTGTGATATTATTATTTTATATTATTGTTAATATTTTTCATTATACAAATAAAGTTACCATGAACTATATTCCAAGTCTTAAATATCTTGCCTGGTTGGATATTTTTGCAAATACATATGGTCTCATGCTAAGACAGGTGATATTTATGCTTAAACTTCAAAACAGTGAGATAACTGTATATTATTAATGATTATTCTGGTGCCGTAAGGTCACTCCATAAACATTAATTTTAGTTTGTCTTATCTGTAATGTTTTTATTATGTTTTCATTTTAAGTATAATTAAAGTAACGTTTAAATGCATTTTTGTTAGTTTGTATGTTTTTACCAAAATGAGTTTCAGCAAGTTGCATTTAACCTGGAATATTCATTTAGCAATAAAAGTATATTATTACAGCATTGTTTGCATTGTTTTCTCATTTCATGTACTGTATTTAAATTGTTCTACATGTCCTTCACTGTGATAAGAGTTAATGACTATCAGAGAAAGGGACTATCAGCAACACAGCGAACAGACCCTGGCCGTGCGTGATATGGATATATAATAGATCCTTTTTTTTTTTCTTCAAGGAATTTCTGTAACCATTTTTAACAGTTAACACTAGCCTTTGGACATTCAATGTAATCTCGTTAGCCTCATAGCATAATTGCCTAAGTCATTTTTTTTTTGCAATTGATCTGGGCAATTATGCTATGAGGCTAACGATCTGTATTTATTCAAAATTGCAAAATGAAAATTTAAACACAGGCAGTTCTGTATGGAACATTATTTTGTTCAGTTTATGTTGTGTGATACTGTGAGTGTTTACTGAATCAATGTCTGATTTACTCATTATTGCTACTATCTGCAATGCCTGTCTCAAAGAGAAAAATGTTTTGTGTACTAAAAGTTTGCAAAGTTAAATAATTTTGATTACTGAATGGGTGTGTGGAGGTGACCCTAAAACCTTGTTGACATGTGTTTCTATGTGGCGATCACACCGGGAGAGGTTTACTTCAGGAATATGTGGATAACCTGCATATATATTGAGCTACTTCTGCTACAGTATGAAATTATATTCAAACATGAAACTGATGAAAATTGCATGGTGAAAAGGCTTCAGAATCAAAGAAACACTCATCACACTCAACTAAAAAGCTTCGAAATTCATCTGAAATGTTTACGGTGGGGAGCACCGCACAAAATGAAATCTCACTGGAGTGAAGTACCGTTCCTTGTGAATATTAAACATTGAGGAGGAGAGGGAAGGAAGTTTACAAATTAAATATTACACGCCAAGTCCCTCAAGTTCCACAGGGAAAAATCACAAAATGCATGCCATCTGAAGAAGCATTACACAAGTCTTCAGTTAGGACACAGTGTTATAGTCTATACCTCTGATGCTGCAGGCTATAGTAAACCATATCTGTGACTTATCTTTATAGGGGCTGCAGGAATTATGTAAGAAGACTTATCTTATAATTATTCAGCGATAGCGTCAGTTCTGGCAGGTCACGTCAGTCAAGCTTGCATCAGCTGACTCCCAGGTCTACCTATAGGAATACGACGCCTATAACAGCATCCATATATAAGCTCTTCAGTATTATCAGCAGCTATTGCAATCTCAGGAGCTAATTACACTCCTCCATCCCCAGCTCCTCCTCTCTTCAGTCAGGATTGGCCTTATGATTCCCCTAAATCAAACTAACTCTTGAAATATGTGTACATGTTAAATTATTGACATTAATTATATCTGCATATATTGGTTCTGTTCTGTTTACCCTAGGGGGGTTTTGCTGCTCTCCCTGCTCTTATCCATGCTATAGGCTGCAACAGAGCCATACCGCCAATACAAACTCTACGCAATTATCAATCATATTTAGTGATAATGGTCCTGACGGAACTATGCTATCTGGGGCTAGATGTTATTAATCATCACCACCAAAGGGTGAAAGGTTTTTAAATTAAACCAGGGCTTCAGCCATGACCTGGAGAATTTAGTTCCAACCTTAAACACATCAGAACCAGCTCATCAAAAGGTGTGTTCGACTTCAGCTGTGCCTGGATTTAACTGATCGACGGCATTGAAAACAGAGACGTTAAGTCAGGCACTTTCTGCTTCTCATAGTAATGCTTGTGCAGTGTCTGTGTATATATATATATATATTTTATTTTCATTTTTTTTTTCTCTATTGTTCTGAATATAATTGGTCTTCTTCAGTGACCAATATGATTGGATCAATATAATTGCAGCTCTGTCTGTTTGCTTGTGATGAAATTGGAAGCATCTGACGCAGTAACAAATTCCTGAACTGTAATGGAATCAATAAACACGGAGCTCCAGGTGCTTAATTGTATTTTCCATATCAATAACATTGCTTTTCTCTCTCCTATATACAATAGAAGAAAGAAAAGCCATTACATGTAACATGGGTTGCATCAATTGTAAATCAATGTTCTTTTACATCTTGGGAAACATCAAGTCGCATAACAGTTTTAAATGTTAATTGTAACTTTAGATCGTGAACTGATCACATATTAAAGGGATAGTTCACCCAAAAATGAAAATTTGATGTTTATCTGCTTACCCCCGAGGCATCTAAGATGTAGGTGACTTTGTTTCTTCAGTAGAACACAAATGATAATTTTTAACTCCAACCATTGCCGTCTGTCAGTCGTATAATGCATGTCAATGGCAACACTATCTATAAGAGTAAAAAAACATGCTCAGACAAATCCAAATTAAACCCTGCGGCTCGTGACGACACATTAATGTCCTAACCCATGAAACGATCGGTTTGTGTGAGAAACTGAACAGTATTTATATCATTTTTTACCTCTAAAACACCACTTTGTCCAACTGCATTCAGCATCCGGTTAGTAAGGTCTGAAAACACGTTCTGATGACGGAAGTAATCTCTCGCGCTTATACTTCAATGAGTGCGAGACATCACTTCCGTTGTCAGAGCGCGTTCAGACCTCACTAGCCGGATGTGCAAGGCAGTTGGACATAGTGGTCTTTTTGAGGTAAAAAATGATAAAAATACTGTTCGGTTTCTTGCACAAGCCGCTCGTTTCATGTCTTAGGACATCAATGTGTCATCACGAGCTTCAGGGTTTAATTTGGATTTGTCTGTGCATGTTTTTTTCTTACACTTATAGATTGTGTTGCCATTGACACGCATTATACGCCTGAAAAATTATAATTTGTGTTACTGAAGAAACAAAGTCACCTACATCTTGGATGCCCTGGGGGTAAGCAGATAAACATTAAATTTAATTTTTTGGGTGAACTATCCCTTTAAGATGTTAAAGGTACAGTAATCTAAAAAAAGAAGAGTAAAATAATACTGAGAACAACCTGTTTACAGTTGAAGCAATTAAACTGCATGTCATCTTAGAATGTTCAGAAATATAGTTCAGCTGTGAGATTGTTGATCAGCAGACCATAGACCAGAATTATACAGTAGAGTAAATACTTAACAAATAAAACTAGCGAATAAAACATGGTATTTGTAAGTGAAATTGCTTATTTCCAACAGATAAGGATAATAATTTGGCTGGAGTAGCAAGTTAAAAATAAAAACAGGGCACACTGCCTTGGGTAAGCCAGTAAATTAAACCACCCCATTGCTTCAGTCACACACCCTTCTCTGAAAACGCTTTCATCCAAAGACCTGTCAGCAAATCTGTATTTTTTAATGTATTTTTTTTACATTACAGAGACTACTGCTGTGACAGAATCAGATTTCTCAGGACACTTATTACAGTAAAATATGTCAGTTTGTGCATGTATCCCCAAAAAAAATGCTTATAGTTATCACTGGCACACTGAGCAACCAGCAAATTAGTTGTGCAAGCCAGAGGGAAAACTAATGAATCATGTGAGCTGAATTTTTCATTACTTCTAGTATCTTTTTCTGTATCATGGTGTTATAACTGTGCAATCTAACACGCAGCTAAAATTGTCTGTCATGAATCTATGCTAAAGGCAGGGAAAATTAAAACAGGAATAGCAACAAAACAATGACAATGATCTCTAAACATTGTTTCTTGCCTGCTGTGAGAAATTTCTTACTCTTATGTTTGTATTCAATCTCTCTCACTCTCTGCCTCCCTCTTGTGTAATCGTTATCAAAAACCTATTTGTTTTTCGGTCCAGCCTCAGTTTCCATTAATCACCAGGAGAGAACCACAGTGTGTGTCTGATAATGACCAGAGCACATAATGAAGTCTGTGACACACAGGCTATTCAAATAGAGAATTTTTTTTGTTTTGTTTTGTTTTTGGTAATCATTTAGACAATCATACAAGAGGAAACATAGANGGGGAATATATATATATATATATATATATATATATATATATTAGGGGTGTAACGGTACGTGTGTACCATGCGGTACGGACGTCAAAGTTCGGTTCCTGCAGTTACACAATGAATACAGTCGCTCACAGGCGATCCACACTACAATCTAGAAGGGTAATACAAAGCTGTTTGTTACCAGTAAAAAGCGCAGAAGAAGAAGAGACGATTGATGTAAACATATTGTAATGTAATATGTACATTACATAATAATGTAATATGTATGTAATCTCTCAACCAGTGTTTCACCAGCAGAAAGCATTTAGTGCCGGCAGCATGATAGTTCACTAAAGAAATGAACTCTAAAGGAGATTATTTATATATGCTCCATATTAGCCTATTCATTATATTTACTTAGTAATCTGTTAATAATGTCTAATTTAATGCATGTTTAAATAAATTTGTCATGAAAACAAGTTATGACGGCCACTGTCTAAATTATTTAAAAAATGAATTGGAGTAGAAAATTAATTAGATTTAGAAGTTAATGCAAAACCGGCCTTGTGTGCAATTTACATGTTTTTATTATTATCATTATTTGAGTCTTGATTATTGTATCTAAAAATAAATAGCAAATTTAATTATTCGGGCTCTGTTGTTAAAGTGCCCCTATTATGCCTTTTTAAAGGTTCCTAATATTGTTTTGGGAGTCTCCTACAACAGGTTTACATGCATGCAAGGTCAAAAACACTTTCGTTTTCTCATAATATACATTTAATTTCACCTTAAAAAATGTCACCTCGTAAACTATTCGTTTAAAGCAGTTCAAGGAATAAGTCTCTCTAAACCCCTCCTTTCCGTGAGCTTACACTGCTCTGATTGGTCAGATAGCCCAATCCTTTGTTACTGGTCTACTGCGCGCACTGCGTGCCCATTGCTATAACTGAATGACAGCTATCAATTCGCAAGACATTGTAAACAATGTATGGACAGAAAAGATAGTATCGATTTTACTGTATCAATTCAAGCCCGACGATGAAACGTCTGAAGTAGTTGATCAACCAGAAACTGATTCGCAATCCCGACTGGAGTACGACGTTTGTCTATGGTAAGTGTCACCTTAATTTGCGTTATTTATAAGATGTGATAGCAGCGTCACTATCGTATATCATATAAAAAATGGCTAGATCATTGTTTGACATTGCAATGCATCTTAACATCCTATTACAAAACAGATAAAGCTCCACTCCCAATATGTTAATGTTTCGTTGTGATGTCACAACGAAACGGCTTGGGATTCGTTTTGCAAACAACTCCTTTAACTGACTTTAACTGTCTTAAAAAGACTTTCTTACTTTTGAGAGACAATAACTTTATATACGGTGCACTTTCAGATTTAAAATTTTGCAGGACACAAAGATTTCATTCACTTAGAGCTATGTTACACACTACATCAAAGGTAATTTTCAAAAATCCATAATAGGGGCACTTTAATTGTAACCTTTAATATTATAGTAATGTGTAAGTAAAGGCTCCTTAGTTGACAGCATTAGCTTCTTTTTTTTATCTTTAAGAAATTTTTAATTATAAGTGAATTTAGACAAAGTCAAATGTTAGACAAAGTCAAATCTTTCCTGCATTTTTCCCACAGAACACAGACTTTACTGCATTAATTTATAGACAGACTGTTCTATAAATGAACATGCACATCCCCAGGAAATGGTATCCATTATTACTGTTGTTGTATTGTACTCACAGTGTATTCACATGTTTTATGATACATTTAAGGTAACTTCAATTATGCCATGTTTATGTGTCTATGGGTTCGTACTGAGAAGATTTAAATGCTTTTGTATACGATATGTTGATACCTATGTAACACATCAGTATTACAAGAATCTTTAATAGTTCCTTTTCAACAACTCAGCCATTTTAATCATGCTCGGTCATAAAAGCCCCCATAGAGGAATTTTGCAGCTCGGAGATCCTACCCATTTCATTGGTCTGGTCAGCCCTTATGGGTGTGACTTCTCCCAGAGCTTAAAGCCAGTACGCAATGCTCCTCCCACTCTCTTACTTCTCCGACAACACAGCGACTGCAGGGGCTGCCTGTGGGCCTTTGGGCCTGGGCCTGCCCTGCCCTGCCCTGCCCTGCCCTGCCCTGCCCTGCCCTGCCCCCAACCATGTGCTTGACTAGGAGAGGGAGAACTTTTTCCCCACTAAGAGTCAAATTAATAGCTCAAGTTGTTTTCTTCGACCAATGCAGAAGGTATTGGTTACTACTCTGGACCGAATCATCAAGGATCCCTCCTCAGCCGGCAGATCTGATGCTCCTCAGCCTAAAGGCATTTTGCAAGTATCGTACATTTGAACACTAAACAGCGATTTAGTATTAATTTGTAAACCACCTGTGTCAGCTAAGGTGCTTTATTACTAAGGAAACTGATGATTCTTTTCCAGATTGTCTTTGACTTTTTCCCATAGCTCCATTTCCGGTCCCACTTCCGGTTCAACTCTTTCATTGTTCATTTTTACCTACGTATGTGTGTCCTGCGTGTATGTTATGTGTTTGTTAGTTTAGTTATGTGTTTGTGAGTTAGTTAATAAAGCTTGTGCACAATATATGTTTGTTTCTGACTCCGTCTGCTAATAAATTGCCTCTTAAATGATTTAGATCTTGACTACATGTTCTGAGTAGTACTGTACAATAAGAATGTTGTTTTCCGTAACCTGGAAATGAACATTTCTTAGAATTAATAAACAATTAACAATGAGTGTTCACTGGACGAACGGGTTAATTGATTGTAATATTAATTTTAATGTAGCTACATCAAGTTAATCCGATCAATTGATTCACATATGCATACTTAATCATAATTAATAATCATAATGAGTTATTAATTATTATTCATATTCACCCTTTGAGATAATTCGCTACAAAGATAAATTTCAGATAAAAAAATGATTTCAGTGCATTCATCTGTAAAGTTTATGGAGATACAGAGAGCAGAGAACAGCGTGTTTGTCCTCTGGTATGGCAAGCAGCTGTGAAGCCAGTGCTTGTCAAATGAGTGGACCTGATGATCAAGACAAGGGAGTCACAGCAGCTGCAGAAGATCTAAGATCTATATTGCCAAAACGAGGAAGAGTGGAAATATTTTGTTTTTAAATGTTATGAACTAATCCAATTAGAACAGCCATGTAAAACCTTTAGATGACCTTAAAAAGATGATTCACCCAAAAATGAACTCATCCTCATGTAGTTCCAAATCTAAACATGGATGATATTTTAAAGAATGTTCCACTGTATGAACAAACAAAACATTTCTCAAAATATCTTCTTTTATGTTCCACAGAAGAATTTATATTAATAGGTTAATTAATTGGCATATCATGTAATTTGTTCAATTAAAACATCTGACCGATTGCCAACCCAAGGTTGCAACTGAAAGAAGTCAGAATGACAGATCTCTAGTGTAGCAGGACATTAGAGCTGCAGATAAGCTAGAAGGGGAATTGTGTAAACGCTGTTCTCCTCCAGATGTCTTTGTTTATCTTGATGTTCTTATGGTTGTTCATGTATTTGCACGTAAAATGTCAAATTTAATTGTTCAGAAGTTCCAGATATAAATTAACTGCATGTAAATTAGCAAGGGGAAAGATAATGAAGGCAATTATTTAAAAAATCGAAAGAGTCAAAAATGCATTTCCCTCATTATTTGATTTGATGTCATTAATGTAAATTAATTATTGGACACTGTTCATTTTGATTGCCATTAATGCCAGATAAAACAGAATGTAAGTGCAAGATCTGCCGGGTTTTTTTTTGCCCCTTTACAGGAGACATGCATAGTTGATATGTGTCATTATTTCTGGCTTTACGTCATTTATTTGCCACATAAATTTTAGCTTTATCCCAAAGCATTAATTGCATGAAGCATTTTCTATACATTTCGTAAGACTGATGCCAATTGATTAGAAATTATTCCTTAATTAATTTTTTTGTACGTATTCTGTAATTCTCCATGGAAAATGACATGAAGTCATTTTAATCTCTAATTTACAGACATCTAACCCTTCAAATCTCATTTCAGGGAGATAAACCCTTCCCCTCCCCAAAATACATGACATTTGATTATAAAAGATTATATTATATTGTATTATTCAACACATACTGTAGAGTCATTTCTTTTTTATTCTATTACAACTAAGCAAGTCTAATCTGAGTTCGTCCTCATCAAAGGACATCAATAGAGTAGCTCTATTGCACTTTTCATTCCATTGACTTCCATTCAAACGCATGTGAATGCATCAGGCCGGAAACGCAAGCTCATGGGAAACGTTTCGCATTTCACAGTGTTCCAAAGTTCAAGTTTGGGGAACTCTGACCTGCGAATTTTAACGTCTAGTTTTGGTTTTGTTTTCATGTTCAAGTTTCGTGTTTTAATTTTGAAGTTTAGTCATGTTTAGTGTTCCTGTTTGCCATGTGCTTCCCTTGTTTGTCATGTTCTAGTCATGCGATCCTGCCATGTGCTCCCCTTGTCAAGTGTTCTATGTTGTCACGTTATGATTGGTTCATTGTCTTGATTGTGCACAGGTGTTTTTTTTTTGTGATTAGTCTGTGTATTTAAGCCCTCATGTTTGCCTTGTTCTTTGTGTAGAATTATCCCTATTGTCAGGGTTCTGTCACTTCTGTCTTGGTTTTGTGACAGAGCTCTGACACTCCCGTTTTTGTCCTGTCTTTGTGTGAGCGTACGGTCTCGAGAGTTCTCGAGCCTTGAGCTCTCTTGTCTGCGTGTCTTGTTTCATGTTGGGAGCGTGGCGTTCGGATCCCGGCACTCATGTCTAGTTTAGTTTCGGTTTCGGACACTCTGGATTTTCGGGATTCGGACACTCGCGCTCCCTGTTCTGTCTTTATTGTGAGCAAATGGTTTGTGTGTACTTTCACTTGCCGTGCTCTCCTCTCGTGTTATGTGAGCGCCTGGTCGGTTCTTATTGGCCAGGCGCTCTTGTATTGTCATGTTTTGTGTAGCACGCGGTTTGTTTTCACCTGCTGTGTGCTTTCATGTTGTATTTTTGTCTCATGCTGTGTAGCACGCAGTTTGTGTTTCACGGGCTGCGTGCTCTCATGTTGTCTTGTTTTGTGTGAACACGTGGCTTATGGGTTTTCTCATTAGCTGCGTGTTCATGTCTCCTTTTGTGCTTGTGTTTTTGTCATGTTTGTTGTGAGCACATGGCTGCATAAATTAGGTCAGCCGGAACCAGGAGCACTTCCTATAACACTAGATGTACTCATTACATCAGAAGAAGAATGGCATCTACGCTAATATTTGTCTCTCTGTTTATCCCGAGGTTTACCCTAGTCAGCCGGATCCGGGCCGTATCCAGGTGAGATCAAGGACCTGCGCCTTGACACGATGACAACGCAGCCCTGAAGTGTCAGCAGAGATTGAGTCAACTAGATCATTCACTGTGAAGGCCTCATCGACACGACAGCCAGTGGCACAGTTCCTCAACAAACCGTCCATACCGCCGTGATGAATACGATCCTCAACTAAATAGGGTTGTAACAGTATACCGGTATGGCGGTTTATCGCGATATTGACATGTACGATTATCATATCGTGAACATTTGCTTATCCACAATTTTGGAGAAAAAAAATAAAACCAGATCTCACTGGCTGCGCATATGCACCTTTATTCCAGGTGACGGCTCCACATGTACAGCTGAGAAGATGTCAGAGCCAGAGGCTGCAAATTCTAATCTCTATCCCCCGCCAAAAAAAAAGTTAAAATCTGCAGTATGGGAATACTTTGGGTATCTGAAAAACGATGGATATCCAGTTTGCAAGATATGTGGACAAAGAGGGGCTGCAATGAGGAAATACGTCGAACAAGTTCTCCCATATTCGCGAACACCATCCCTCCGTGAAGATAACGGTATGTTCTGTTTAAAACTTAAGGCCGTATTATTTCCGTGATGCAGAGGGAATCCAGTCAAGAAAATGCAATTTAGGCCTACAGTAACGCAGATTTCACATAAAACGCGAGATTTGAAGAATTAATAAATCAAAAATATAGCTGTGCAATAAATCAAATCTCGATATGCGCGTCTATGAATATACAAAGCAAAAAGACTGCTATATCCTGTAAATCTATATTCTGCTTGTTCTGCATGTTTATATGTGTGAATGAGCTGTGCTCTTTCGTCTAGTACATACTCAAGTGACGCGTGACGCTCATGGTGTTTAAAGCGTCAGCCGTATATGACGACGTGAACACATGAACATGTCCAGAGCTGCTCTGAGAGAAAACTTAATGAGCATTTCATTATTTTATTTAAAAGAATAATCATCAAATACACTGACTAAAACTCATAGTTGTTTAGTACAACCTGT
>RJVU01016178.1:843359-857300 GCA_003731715.1 Anabarilius grahami | reverse complement strand
GAATCCAGACAAATTATATCAGACAACCCAGAAGTTCTGAGGAAATAAAATACATTTCATATGAATATATTATTCTTAAAAAAATAAAAATAATATTAATTAATTAAAAAAATTAATTAAGTATAAAAATAAGTTAAGGTTTTATGAATTCAACTGACTAGACAGATTAGATGTTGTCCGATATTATCTGGTTATATGTACATGGTTTTTTTGTTTGTTTGTTTTTTTGTCATGTTTATAATTCTTTTAATTCTTTAGGGTTAAACTACCTCTGCAAAGACACTTCCTGATCAAGCTCAACCAACTGTCACACAGTGACTTGCTAAAGGAATCAAGTTAGATCCTACATCCAAACAAGCCAAAGAACTGAATCACGCTGTAGCTTATTTCATTGCTAAAGACATGATGCCCTTTAGAGTAGTGGAAAAGCCTGGCTTTCTCCACCTGATGAAGAAGGCAGTCCCAATGCACAAGGTACCATCAAAAACGTAATTTTCCACCAATGAAATCCCTTGAATGTACAATGAGGTAAGGGCCAGTTTTGAAGAACAGCTGAAGGAAGCTGTGTGGATTTCAGCGACCACAGACCTGTGGACCAGCAGTAGTGGAGGAGGGGAGCCATTTATAAGTTTTACAGTCCACTACCTCTCCTCAGATTGGCAGCTTAAGCGCCACTGTTTGGAGTCTCATTTCTTTCCTGAAGACCACACGTCAGAAAACATCTCAGAGATGTTTGAAAATATGCTCCAGGAATGGAAGGTTTCAAAAGAAAGTCTGTGTGGAATTACCACAGACAATGCAACAAATATGAAGAAGGCCTTTGCAGAGTTCCCTTGTGTTTGGCTCACTTGTTTTGGCCACAATTTAAATCTGGCCATTAGCAAAGCCTTGAAGATCCAAAGGGTTGAATCTGCTATCAGGGCATGCAGACACTTGATTCAAGGATTTTCTTGGAGAAAACAGGCAGATCTGGAACTCCTTGAGCATGCCCTCATCAATGACGTGGTAACAAGGTGGGGATCAACTTATGAGATGATCTCCAGGTTCCTGGAGCAACAACAGGCTATCTGTGCAGTCCTGGCTAGTGACAGGAGTACATGGCATCTCATGCCAAAAGATTATGACATTGCCACAACCATTCTATGACCTCACTGATGCCCTGGCATCGGAGAAAAAAGTCACACTGTCCTCACTCACACCGGTACTGGAGCACATTGGTAGTGAAATCCTCTCTGAGTAAGCTGAAGACAATTCACTCATCAGACAGATGAAGCAAGTAATGAGAGAAGACTTGCAAGGAAGATACACAGAGCAGGTGGAACGAGTGCTACAGATCTCCAGCTTTGTGAATGCCCGATTTAAGGGAAACTTCTGTAAAAACCTGGATGACACAGTTGAGGCATGTGTGGAAGAAGCTGTGAATCTTGCAACAGCAGTTCATTTTGATAGAGAACGTCCTCAAGCAGAAAGAGAAGAAAATTGGGCAGGAGAAGGGAAGCAGCAGTACCACCACCACTAAAAAGAAAGAAAAAAGTATGTCTGGTTTGCTACAGCGAATCACTTCATCTAGGCAGAACAAGGCAACCTCAGGAAATTTGAATGTCAGTGATAAGATGCTGTCTGAAATGAAGATGTACAAGTCTCTTCCAACCATCAGCACGGACACTGACTTACTGGCATGGTGAAAAAATGCATGCTGACAAAATGCCTCTTCTAGCAAATGTGGCCAGAAAGTATCTTTGTGTCCCTGCCACGAGTTTGCCTTCGGAGAGGATGTTTAGTACAAGAGGACACATTCTCTCACCTCAGCGGTCAAGAATGAGCCCTGAAAATCTCAACATGCTTACATTTCTTCATCATAACCTGGCCTGAAAAAAAAGCAAAGAAATGCATGCTGCTATGATATTCTCAGGAAAATATTAACAAACATGTCCTTGTACTTTTTGCTCTCCCATTTATGCTGTTCAAGAGCAAGGACAGTTTGGTTTATTTTTGTCTAATTTAACCCTCTGGGGTCTGAGGATTTTCGGGGCCCTGGAGAAGTTTTGACATGCCCTGACATTTGTGCTTTTTTCAGTTGTTCATAAACATATTAATGGAAAAAGTGTCATTACACTGTATTCAGCACAAACTAGGCTACAATAATTTGTGAGGAACATGTATGTACATGTTTGTGTTTTTGAAGGAATAACGTTTATGCGTTGTTATTGAAAAAACAAAAAACTTGAGTCACTGAAATAAAGCCAAAAAATATATATTAAATCTGTGTTCAAAAGACTTCTGGGTATTGGAGGTTGTAGACTAGAGTTTTTGCTTCAAAATTATGTTAAAATTATCCTGCCTACTCTTTCATTTATAACAATATATTGATTTAGTTTTTGTAAGACACTTTTTGTCAAGAAACACAGTATGCGTGGAGGGGTGAATCATCATGAATAATGGGTGATTTACATCTGAGAAGACAAAAGAATCACATAAAGAACCTCTAATAAGCTGCATAATAATGAGGCCTTTCAGTCAGGTAGGCTGTGAAAAAACCCTCTGTGATCATATCTCAAGCTCATCATGGTGTATATCAAACATACAGAAAAAACAGCAATACTGTGAAATATTATTACAATTTAAAATAATGGTATTCTATTATATACTTTAAAATATAATGTATTTCTGTGATGCAAAGTGTCTGAACAATTATGTTACCTCTATGGCATTTCATATAGGCTTCTAGCTTAAAAGCATGCACATTTGGAGAAATATTGATGGATTCTCATATGTTTATGTCAATTTTCTATACAGAGGAGTAATATTTATTCAATATTTATTGTCATCACTATGAGCGCTGGATACTGTGTTTTCAATTCATACTCGCAATAGTTGCAATAGTTAGCAATCTCTGGAAGCCTGTTAGTTCCTGGAATGTCACATGGCCTATTCTTCTTTAGGAGATATTTGTGGACTCATACTCTGTGCACATTTAGTCCACAAATATATCATAAAGAAGAATAGGCCATGTGACATTCCAGGAACTAACAGGCTTCCAGAGATTGCTAACTATTGCTATTCAAAACACTTTTGAAGACAATAAATACACGATTGAGACGATGTATACATGTATTGCCTCAGAATTTGCGTCTGAATAGCGCTGGCTCCGTGGGCGTGGCCGCATTAGCGGATAATGAGCTGAATCACGAGCATCTGACGTGTCTCTTTTCATACTGATTACATAAACACAATTTTTGTTTTCGATTTGACTTACACGGTTTAAAACCTGACATTTCAAAGGTTTTTTAGACATAAGTCTAATTTTTTTGTAATTAGTATTCACTAAGTCAGTGTTTCTCAACTCCAGTCCTCGGGACCCACTGCTCTGCACATTTTGTATGTATCCCTTGTTTAACGCACCTGATTCAGATCATCAGCTCGTTAGGAGAGACTCCATGACCTGAACTGAGTGTGTCAGGTAAGAGAGACATACAAAATGTGCAGAGCAGTGGGTCCCAACTCAACTGGAGTTGAGAACCACTGCACTAAGTTACAGTTCATTTTCTGAGAACTATCAGATTGGAGTTCGTTCAGAGGGAGATGAGAAATCACGCATCATGTTAGTTTTCTTTATTTTGCAAAAAGCACAACGTTTTGTTGTTACTCTGAGTGTACACAAATAAAAGAAGATATTCCACAGATTAAAATGGTGTATAACTCTTAATTGTATGTGCAACATTGACGGAGTATTTTGAGTCTCTTTCACACTGGTAAGAAAAAAACCGAGGTGGTATCGCCGGCGTCACCGCCGACCCGAGGGAGTTAAAGAGAAATAACTTATTCCTTATTTTGTTCAAATGGGACATTATTTTATCTTTTTTTTTTTTCAAAAGGTAGACTCATACTTCCATAAAAATAAAAAAAATTCATAAAAATGTTTTGATATAATAAACCATATGTTCAACCAAATCTGTTTTCATTCATTTAAGGGTAAATGTAGCTGATGATTATAATAATAATAATGATTGTTTAATACCGTATACCGTGAAACCGTGATATTTTCTGAGGCGATTATCATACCGTGAAAATCTCATACCATTACAACCCTACAACTGGATGGAACTGGAATAAATACTTTGACTGTTCGATCCCATCGGACTTATGATAGCTGCCGGAATCATAACAAAGCACTGTTCGCCAGAGGAGAACTGGCCCCCCGACTAAGCCTGGTTTCTCCCAAGGTTTTTTTTTCTCCATTTTTAACACCTGTTTGCCACCTGATATTTTGGTTCCTTGCCGCTGTCGCCTTTGGCTTGCTTAGTTGGGGACACTTGACATTTGATATTCAACAGTGTTTTGATCTGCCTGCATTGACACCATTGTATGCGAACTGAACTGACCTGGATGATGACATCACTGTTTACTCCAGTGCTGATATAGATAAATTAACTAAATTAATAACTATTGTTTCTTACATCGGAATGAATCAATACTGAATTTACTTAAGATGGATACTGACACCATTTTCTTTAAGAGCTGCTGTGTAGCCAAAATTATATACCAGTTATCACTGTAAAGCTGCTTAAACGCAATCTGCATTATAAAAAGCGGTAAATAAATAAAAGTGACTTGACTTGACTTGACTTGTCATGTGTTTCTTTGTGCCATGTGCTCTCATGTCTATTGTCTTGATCCCGCCCATCTTGTTACCTCATTATTGGTTCATTTGCCCCACCTGTCCTCCCTCATTACCTGCCTTGTTTGCTCTCCTATTTATTCTCCTTGTGTTTGCAGTCCTGTGCTGGATCGTTGTTGAATGTTTCCTCGTGTTGTTCCCAAGTGAAGTCAAGTCAAAGTCAAAGTCAAGTCTAGTCTTGTTTCCCCCTTGGGGTAGTTTTTGTTTGTTTTTGTTTTTGTTTCATTTTTATTATTAATAAAAGCCCATAATTTCTCCTGCAATTGAGTCCTCGCTCCTTTCATCTACCAAACCCTGACACCTATACCACTGTGGGTAAGTTTATGTTTTTGTTTCTTGTTTTGCCAAGCCATGTAAAGTCTTTGTTTTGTTTGATCACATATTAAGTTAAATAAAACTTGCTTCAGTGGATCCTTGTTAGAGAATACTACACCGTTAACCATGGACCCAGCAGTTGCCCTGTTATAGCTTTGCCAGGGGAATCAATTCATTAAAGACTATGTGGAGAAATTTCGTGGACTACTTGCAAGGTGGGGTTTATTGATGTAGCCTTAAAGGACATTTTTCGACGTGGCCTTAACTACTTAATGCATCAGACGAATCAGGGAGGGTGCTCACAAAGTCCTCCTGGTGGCTAATCTGTGGAGCCATGGCCGATTCCTCTGAGACGAGACCTCCTCTCTCAAGGGAGAGGAACGATATGGCACCCCAGACCCGAGCTATGGGATCTTCATGTGTGGTTTCTCAATGGGAGCCTGCAATCCTCCCTGGGAATATCTTAAACACTATCTCACAAGCTAGAGCTCCGTCAACGAGATGTCTCTACTCCCTTAAATGGTCCATCTTTGCTGCCTGGTGCACAGCCCAGGGCGAGGACCCATTGACTTGTGACATATCCCAGATATTGTCCTTCCTTCAAGACTTAATGGATAGAGGCTGTACTCCCTCTACCCTTAAGGTCTATGTCGCAGCTAAAGTGGCCTCTCATGCTCCTATAGCAGGGCAGTCGATAGGGAGGAACAACCTTGTTGTTCGCTTCCTGAAAGGGTCCAGGAGGTTGAATCCTCCTCGTCCCCTCACGGTTCCTACCTGGGACCTATCCTTGGTTCTTAGAGGCCTTAAAGGCCCTCCCTTTGAGCCAATCCAGACTGCCGACTTAAAAACCCCTGTCGCTAAAAAAAGAGGTTACGTTAGTAACCGATTACGTTCTTCATTTACTGTTTCAGTTACCCTGCTGCGTATTCTGAATGTTAGTATGAACACAAAATATTACAATGTTCAATTCTTGTTGATCGTGTAATGTAAATGCTGTTTCATTAACCTAAAGGTCAGCACATCCCACTGTAACCACGTGTGTATGTATATAATGCACATGTAAACTAATAACTACTTCTGCTTCATCTTTCTGCTAACTATTCATCCATCTGTATTCACCCTAGAGCTCATGTAATTTTAATAACTTATTCAGTCTTAACCATGTATATTTCCATTACAAATCCACATGGAGCAGAAGAGTCCCCAAACACACATAAATATCAGACCACCATACACCGTGTGTCTGGTTCACCAATGAATAAATCATACATACAAAAACATGAAATTATTCTACATCATAGCCAGCACACACTAATAAGAGATGCATCTCACTATGACTAATTAATTTGGGGACCACAGACCACAAAGAGAGCTGGACTTCTTGAACAGTTGTGGATCTGGATGAAAGATATAACATTACAATTAATTTGAGCTGCTACAGTGGCTGAGTTTTGTTTTCGAAGGGAATATTCCCCCCGATCAACATCAATGCTTTCATGTTTGCGTGAATCATTTCTCACCAGACTGTTTTATATACGAGGGTCAGTATAAAGCAAGTTTTGCTAAGAAGCTGCTCCTGAAAAAAGGATCGGTACCAACTACTCGTGTTCCTGCCGCACCTCCAGAAGAAGTGAGTGTAACGTTTTATTAACCTTTATATTAATCTTTGCAAATCGCTTGCACGCTTCACGATGAATGCAGCTAACGTTTACACTCAGGGTACATTACGGCATGCTTTCTATGTACGACGTTCTCAATATAATTCATAATCCCACGTTTATATTGAACAACGCGTTATGGTTATTGTGTTATTACAAACTGTGTACTCAGGTGGTAAAGTTAACGTGGTAACACTACACTAAGCTTACTTTTGTAGATGGTTTATAACTGTGTCTGTTACTGATTAAGAAGTAATGTCAAAAAAAATCGTGTTGTAACAGTTATTACTGCATGAATCACGCATCACTGACAAGCCTACACTTACCGAAAAAAAGTTTTTCATGACCATTAGTAACATCAATCTGTCAATGAACTAACGTATACATCAGTAAACACATAGCATTCCAGTACATACAAAGATAGATCAAAGTGACATTACACACTCTAAAAAATGCTGGGTTAAAAAAACCCAAGCTGGGTAAAATATGGACAAACCCAGCAGGTTGGGTTAAAAGGCACCTATTATGCCCTCTTTCACATGATGTAATATAAGTCTCTGGTCTGGTCAAGTTTCAGCTTAAAATACCCCACAAATTTGCCCCTATTTGGGGGTGAGCAAAAACATGCCTTTTACTATATTACTATATTGCTGGCTAAAAAAATAAATCCAAAATTGGTTGAAAAAAATGGCTGGGTGAAAACAACCCAATCCCTGGTTTTGTCCATATTTAACCCAGCAGTTTTTAGAGTGCATTAACCAACCATTCAGAAACGTCCTGTTCGAGCCTTAATTGTCGAACTTCGTCGGGGCCGTCATCTTGTTCCGGGTCCGACTCCGGTTCAAATTGATACGGTTGCACAGATATGTACTCAGAGACTCCCACTGCCATTCTTTCTCCAAAATATACCTTCAGCTGTTGTCAAGGCAACACTCCACGTGTGTTGTATCAAAATGCCCCACAGAACAGAGGGACGGGGTGAACAAAGCTCATTATCATTTAAAGACACATGCATTGAAATGGCTTGCTGAAAACAGAGCTGGTTTTGACCAGGTAAAATGAGTGTTTTCTTACAATACTAATGAGAATTTTTTATTAAAGTATATTACAAACTTTTCATTTAGACCCAAAAGAATCATATTAACTTGTACAAAAATGGCATTATATGACCCCTTTAAATAAATAAACAAAACTATCAAAACATAATTGCTCACCTTTAGTGCATTGAGGGTTTGTAGCCTAATATCTGTTTGGGATCTGTTATCCAGAATACACTACCATTTAAAAGCTTCCAGTCAGAACAATGTTTTTTTTTTTTTTTTTAATTAATTTTATTTTTTTTAAAGAAATTAATATTTTGATTCAGCAAGGACAAATTGAATTAATCAAAAGTAAACATATAATGTTACAAAAGATTATTTTAAATGTTCTGTTTATCAAAGAATTCACAACACAATATCAGTTTTCAACACTGATAATAAAAAGAAAGTGTCTTGAGCAGCAAATCATTATATTAGAATGATTTCTGAAGGATTATGTGATACTGAAGACTGAAAATTCAGCTTTGCCATCACAGGAATAAATGACATTTAAATTAAAATACAAAACTGTTATTTTAATTATAATAATATTTCACAATATTGTGACGATAATACTTTTTGTGTGCAAGTAAACAGTCAGTAATAAAATAAGAACAAAAAAAAAATTACCTAAATTCAGCTGAGGTATTTGAAATATGACAACACTGAATTTTTTATATGCCGTGTCTCTTAAAGGGTTAGTTCACCGAAAAATGAAAATTCTGTCATTAATTTCTAACCCTCCTGTTGTTCCACACCCTTCGTTCATCTTCAGAACACAAATTAAGATATTTTTGATGAAATCCGAGAGCTTTCTGACCCTCAATAGACAGCAACATTATTACCACATTCAAGGTCCAGAAAGGTAGTAAAGACATTGTTAAAATAGTCCATGTGACTACAGTGGTTCATCCTTAATGTCATGAAGCAAAAAAAGAAGAATACTTTTTGTGTGCAAAAAAATAAAATAAAATAAATAACGACTTTATTCAACAATTTCTTCTCCTCCATGTCAGTCACTGTTGACGTAGTAAACACAGTGCAGCACTTCCAGGTTCTAAGTCAGCTCATTATTGGCCGGGTTCTGCGTCAGCATCACACGCATGTGTCGTGGTGCTCACATGAACAGCATCAGAGAGTGACACGGAGAGAGGAAATTGTTGAATAAAGTTGTTATTTTTGTTTTTTGCACAGAAAAAGTATTCTCGTCACTTCATAACATTAAGGTTGAACCACTGGTAGTCACATGGGCTATTTTAACGATGTCTTTACTATCTTTCTGGGCCTTGAAAGCTGCAATTACGTTGCAGTCTGGGGTCAGAAAGCTCTCGGATTTAATCAAAAATATCTTAATTTGTGTTCTAAAGATGAACAAAGGTCTTACAGGTTTGGAACAACATGAGTAATTTATGACAGAAATCTCATTTTTTGGGTGAACTAACCCTTTAAGAGCCATATAATATGTTGTTTATTTAGATAAAAAGAACATAAGAGGGGTTTGACCTGTAATTTCTGTACAATATAGTGATGCAGTTAGACTAGGTTATTTTTATGTACAAATCATACAAATGCCCCATTCTGAAACATATATTTACATGGTAAAGAAATTAAAGATCCACCTTTGATTGTTGAGAGACTTTCTAGTGCATTTCACTTAAGGCCAATAAGATTACCTGTAGCATTTTCATTGGTCAGGCTTTGAGGTCTATTCTGATTGATAACTTTTGGTGACGTTTAATTTAAGAACACGGAGAGATTCACAATTGCACACTACACAGTCTGACAGCACACACGAGGAGAGGCAGTTCACATGTATATTTGAGAGCTCGCGTCATTTTATGCGCGTTACAATAATGCGCTTTTGACATTTGTATTTAAAATAGCCATAGAAACCTGCGGGTATGATTAAAATGATGTGCAATACCTGCAATCCCGCACTGACATTCAGGCTCTGTAACTGAAACGTGTGAGTGCCGCTGGTAAAATATCAGGGTTTTCATTGGTCCGTTTACGATCGGCTTTCTTTATTGGGTACCGATATGCAGGTTAAAGGTTTGAATACTCAAATTGTTGGCGTACTCAGTAACGGAATGTGATTTTACAAGTAGCGAAGTAGATTACTTAGCTTAATTTGTACTTATGTACAAGTTAAAATACAGATTTAAAAATGTACTCAAAGTACAAAAACCCGAAAAAGCTACTTAATTACTTGTAATTTGTTACTTCCACCTCTGCTCTTCTCTATCCTGTCATTCTCCTACGCTATTTACGCTGTATAGACAGTGCAGGTTTCCGTCTTTTACGTCAGAACGCCAACTCATTATTGGCTGAACAAAGTCGTTATAAAGTAATTTTGTTTTAGTGCACAAAAAGTATTCTCATCGCTTTATAACAATAAGGTTCTATGGGAGATTAAAAAAAACTTCTTGGATATTATCAAAAATACTTAATTTGTGTTCCAAAGATGAACGAAGGTCTTACAGGTTTGGAATGAGAGTGAGTAATTAATGAAATAAATTTCATTTTTGGGTTAAATAACCCTTTAAGTTCCNAACAAAGTCGTTATAAAGTAATTTTGTTTTAGTGCACAAAAAGTATTCTCATCGCTTTATAACAATAAGGTTCTATGGGAGTTTTTTTTTTTTAAACTTCTTGGATATTATCAAAAATACTTAATTTGTGTTCCAAAGATGAACGAAGGTCTTACAGGTTTGGAATGAGAGTGAGTAATTAATGAAATAAAGGGTTATTTAACCCAAAAATGAAATTTAAGTTCCACTCTGTTTTTCACATAAAGATATCATATGGCTTAAAAAGACTTAGGGTGCAACACAAGTTGTTTGTAAAACATTTATACGTTTTTTTTTTGTTGTTTTTTTTGGGGGGGGCAATAATTACCTGTAACTGTACTTTTATTTGCCTGTTACATGTTTTATATTGTTGAGAAGTGGGTAGGTTTAGGGTAGGGGTGGGGTTAGGTGCTCAAATTATGAAATCATTTCTACTTTTACAAATGCAAGCAAAGAATTAAATGCGTCTTGATTTGACAAAAAGCTGAAAGCAATTGAGTACCACATAGAAAATTCACATCGAAAAATGACACTAAAGGGGTACCCAGTGCATTAAAAAGTGACCTCAAAAGGGACCTGACCAATTGTTCAAATTTGATGACTTGGGGCTAAGAACGTGTAGACAAAACATGTATCCAGATACCAACAGTGAACCAAACTAAACCAGACAGGAGTGCCAGGATCCAGACAACCTGTCCCGGACACACAACGTGGACGAGAGAGCACACCCTCACACAAGGACATCCGTGTCAGGGTTCTGTCTCCAAACTAAGAATATGACCAACCGGAGTGACAGAACCCTGGCAAGGTCAGGTTTGCAGTGTAATTAATATGACGATAAAGCCAAAAAAAGAAAAGAAAAAGTTTGCTCAAACTCCATGAGACAAGGCAGGGAGGCATGTGTACAGAGCACAGAAAGAACTTATTCTGATATGAACTGACAGGAGAAAGGAAAATTCATTTGGCAAGCAGTGACCCACAGAATAACAGAGGCATAAGGATGAAGCACAATATTTGATGGCTGTCACAATTCTCTAGGAACTGAGCCAATAAATTGCACACACACACACATATCTGGGTCACTATGTTTGTGGGGACTCTCCATAGACATTATGGTTTTTAAACTGTACAAACTGTATATCGCCTTACACTAACCTTACCCCTAAACTTACCCATCACAGAAAACTTTCTGCATTTTTACATTTTCAAAAACACTCATTCTGTATGATTTATAAGCTTGTTTCCCAATGAGGACCTCAATTTAGGTCCCCACGGTGACACAAGACCCCACGAGTCTGTGTGCATTCAGGTTGAAGTCCCCACCGGGATTGAAAAACATGTACACATATACACAGACACACAGACACGCACACGCACACACACACACACAGGTTTGTTTTGCTATCAAAGTGAGGATATTCCATAGACTTAATGGTTTTTATACTGTATAAACTGTATTTTCTATCCCCCTACACTACCCCTACCCCTAAACCTACCCATCACAGAAAACATTCTGCATTTTTATATTTTTAATAAAACATTGTTTAGTGTGTTTTTAAAGCTATTTTAAAAATGAGGACTCATGAAATGTCCTCATATTTCATGTGTACGTCATAATACCAGTGTAATACCAATGTCATTATACAAATTTGTCTTCATAAATCACAAAAACACGTACACAAACACACACACACGTTAGTTTTTGTGAATTGTGGGGACATTCCATAGGCGTAATGGTTTTTATACTGTACAAACTACTCGGTTACTAACGTAACCTTGGTTCCCTGAGATACGGAACGAGTACTGCGTATGGGGGGAAAAGTCTCCCTTTTTCCCCGCTACTGAAGCCTTTTCAATAACGCAGTGCAACTGCATCGTCATTGGTTCACTCATTGTAAGTCGTTGAACCAATGACGGCGCGGCTTGGCTGCGCAGCCTATGGCGAGAGAGGGCGCGTACTTTCCCGCCGAAATGGGCGGGGCAAAGCCCTATATAAGTGAGCAATTCGCCATAGGCTATTCAGGCCTAAATCGACTGAAGCGACGACACTGAGCACAGCCTAGTGGCACGGCAAGTAACGCAGTACTCGTTCCGTATCTCAGGGAACCGAGGTTACGTTAGTAACCGAGTAGTTCCCTTTCGATACTTCACTCGTACTGCGTATGGGGGAACAAATTCAACCACGCCGTGCCATGGCTGGGTAACGACTGGACTTGACCGGACACCGAGAGGGGGACCAACGTCAAGTAAGAAGGCCAAAGCCGCCGTCACCCTTGTTGCACTACGAGGGAGGTAACTCCTGGGTTTGCGCAAAAAGCAGCACCTTAGGGCCGCGTGTTTACGCTGAAAGGACCCGAGCTTGTAAGGTCGGAACGTCCAATTGGTAAAACCTGGCAAAAGTGGACGGCGAGGACCAGCCGGCCGCCTCACAAATGTCTGTAATGGAAACTCCACTGGACCAGGCCCAAGATGAGGCCATTCCCCTAGTGGAGTGGGCTCTTACTCCTATGGGGCAAGGTGTGCCCTCCGAGGAATAACAAAGAGCTATAGCGTCGACAATCCAACGTGAAAGACGCTGTTTTGAGACCGAAGACCCTTTGGTGCTTAGCTGATCAGACTGACGAAAGAGTCGTGATCGTTCAATGTAAATGCGTAGTGCCCTGACTGGGCAAAGCGATTCTTGCCCCTGCTCGCCCGGCACGGGGGGGAGTGCAGAGAGCGAAATGACCTGGGATCTGAAAGGTGTAGAAAGCACCTTGGGGACGTAGCCCATCCTAGGCTTTAGCACGACTTTAGAGTCGCTAGGCCCAAACTCTAGGCATGCAGGGCTAACCGAGAGGGCCTGCAAATCGCCAACACGCTTGATCGACGCCAATTTTAAGCGTTAGGGGCCTGAGGTCCGCCAGCCGCAGTGGCTCAAAGGGCGGGCTCTTTAGAGCTCTGAGGACCAGAGAGAGGTCCCAGGAAGGAACAGTAGGGGTCCGTGGCGGGCGCAGCCGCCTAGTACCCCTCAGAAACCTTGTGACAAGGCTGTTCCGTCCTACCGACTGGCCAGCAATTGGAGTGTGGAACGCTGCAATGGCTGCCACGTAAACTTTGAGCGTGGAGGGGGCTCGCCCCGCGTCCAAGCGCTCCTGGAGGAAGGACAGTATAGCAGATACGTCACACTTCTCCGGGTCAATGTTGCATGTGGAACACCAGCTAACAAAGACTGCCCATTTCTGCGCGTAGAGGTCAAGTCAAGTCAAGTCAAATTTATTTATATAGCGCTTTTTACAATTGGTAATTGTTTCAAAGCAGCTTTACATATTAGAAGCACAGAAAAAAGATAAGTGGTTAAAAATAAGCTGTACAAGCAAGCGTGGTAATATGTAACATATACAAGATGGTGCTACATTAAGCCAATGTCGGCTGACTCCCAGGGGTGGAAAAAACCCCCTAGGAGAAAAACCCAGTGTGGTAACACTGGGAAAAAAGTCCTAGGAGGGAAAAAACCCCTTGGAAGATATATATAATATATGTAAATGGATATGGAGATCAAAAACTGAATTATACAATTTTATTATAGGGATTAAAAATAGATTATATATATAAATATATGTAAGCGGATACGGAGATTAAAAATCTGAATTATAGATGCA
>RJVU01016178.1:829349-842392 GCA_003731715.1 Anabarilius grahami | reverse complement strand
CAGTGAAAACTAACACCATGCTTCCTAATTATCTCTCCTAAGGGCAGCATGTACAGAGTGAAAAGCAACGGTCCTAGTACTGAGCCTTGTGGTACTCCATATTTAACTTGTGATCGATACGACATCTCTTCATTAACTACTACAGACTGATAACGGTCAGATAAGTAAGATTTGAACCATGCCAAAGCAATTCCACTAACGCCAATATAGTTTTCAAGTCTTTTTAAAAGAATGTTGTGATCGATAGTGTCAAAAGCAGCACTGAGATCTAATAACACTAATAGAGAAATACAGCCACGATCGGATGATAAGAGTAGATCGTTTGTAACTCTAACGAGAGCAGTCTCAGTACTATGGTACGGTCTAAATCCTGACTGGAAATCCTCACAGATACTATTTCTTTCTAAAAAGGAGCACAGTTGTGTTGGTGTCTCGTGGACGGTGCTCTAGCTTGCGAAATGGTATCTAGCACGTTCCTAGGGAGGTCAGATTGCTCCCATCGAGGAACCACAGGTGTAGAGCCCACAGCTCCGGCCGTGGGTGCCAGATTGTTCCGTTCGCCTGAGAGAGGAGGTCCCGTCTCAGGGGAATCGGCCAAGGGGCTTTCGTGGAAAGCCTGAATAGCTCCGAGGTCCAAATTTGGCACCTCCAGAGCGGGGCCACTAACAGAACCCTGTGTTCGTCTTCCCTGACACGCCTGATGACCTGAGGGATCAGGGCAATAGGGGGAAAAGCATAGAGAAGGGTGTTGGGCCAAAGGTGGGCCAACGCATCGTCCTTCTTTGAAAAATAGATTCGCAATGAGAGTTGTCTTGGGAGGCGAAGAGGTCTACCTCCGCCCTCCCGAAGGACTCCCAAATGATCTGAACCGTCTGGGGGTGGAGTGTCCACTCGTCTGAGGGGAGGTTGCTCCGGGACAGCATATCTGCTCCCAGGTTGTTCTTTCCGGGTATGTGGGTCGCTCTGAGTGACCGGACCCGTGGGGAAGCCCATTCTAGCAGGCGTTTCGCCAGAGCGCATAGGCGGCTGGACGAAAGACCTCCTTGGCGATTGATGTACGAAACCACTGACATGCTGTCCGATTGGACTAGGACATGACGGTCCATCAAATGCGCCTGAAAGGCATGTAGGGCTCGAATTACCGCCAGCATTTCGAGGCAGTTGATATGCAGACGGCTTTCCTCGTGATTCCACGAGTCGAAGGCCGGGCTGCCCTCGCACAGAGCGCCCCAACCCAGGTTGGACGCATCTGTTGAGAGCACCGTTCTTCGTGATGTCGCCTGAAGGGGTACTCCAAGACTGAACCAAGAGGGGTTCGTCCAGGGCTCCAGGGCTGCTACGCAGGCCTGATTGACCTTGAGACGCAGGCAGCCGTGCCGACAGGCGTAAGGAGGGACCCGGAATTTCAGCCAGTACTGAAGAGGCCGCATGCGAAGCAGGCCGAGCTGCAGCACAGGGGAGGCGGAAGCCATCAGTCCTAACAACCTCTGGAAAAGCTTCAGAGGGAGGTAGGCTTTGTTTTTGATAGAAGCCGCGAGCTGCTGGATGGCTCTGACGAGACTACTGCCTTCATACGGACTGAGTCTAGAACTGCACCCAGGAACGAGATACGTTGAGTGGGAAGCAGTGAGCTCTTGGCGAAATTGACCCTGAGACCCAGACACTGCAAGTGGCTGAGGATTATGGATCTGTGGAGCTCCAGCTCTGCCCGCGAGCTGGCGAGGATGAGCCAGTCGTCGAGGTAATTCAGAACGCGTATACCCATCTGTCTCAGAGGGGAGAGTGCCGCGTTCATGCACTTCGTGAAAGTGCGAGGAGCCAGAGACAACCCGAAGGGTAGGACCGTATACTGGTAAGCCACACCCTCTAAGGCGAATCTCAAGAATCGTCTGTGCCGGGGGGCTATCTGGATGTGAAAGTAAGCGTCTTTCAGATCCAGCGAGCAGAACCAGTCCCCGTGACATATTTGTGCGAGGATTTGTTTCAGCGTCAGCACTCTGAATTTTCGCTTCATGAGGGAAAGATTCAGAAGCCTGAGGTCCAGAATGGGTCTGAGACCGCCGTCTTTCTTTGGAACCAAGAAGTAATGGCTGTAGAAGCCCGACTCGCTCTGCGAAGGGTGAACTATTTCTATAGCCCCTTTCCTCAGAAGAGTTAAAACTTCGGTCCGGAGGACGTGTGCGTCGTCCGGTTGTACCGTAGTTTGTATAACCCCGCCGAAGCGCGGGGGCCTTCTGGCAAACTGGAGCGAGTAACGTAGACTTATGGTTTTCAGAACCCAGCTTGATACTCCAGGGATGGCCTGCCAAGCCTCTGCCCGGGTAGCAAGGGGTAGAATGACATCGGATGGCGGCCCGCGTAAAGGGGGGTCGCACATCGATGTGGGAAGAAGAAGAAATAAGCTCTTTTGAGGAGTGTGTAAAATATTTTTCGCCGTGATAACGGCGGTTGTTGAGGGCGCAGCAAGTGTGGGCCCTTTTACAGCACACTGCATGAGTCCCGCGCCCGGAGTTAAACGAGGCGGAGGGGAGCATGCACGAGCGAGCTTTCGGGGTGGTCCAGCCGTAGCGAGACATACCCCGATCCTCTTCCTTTTTGGTTGATCAGGACGACTTCGGAGGCCCTGGGTCCAGCACAATCTTGGGCCGGGGTCCCTGGCGTCTCGGGAAGGTCGTGCGCTTGTTCGCAGAGCGCGAGCGGTGGCGGTGCTCTTTGGGTGGCGCAGCTTGGGAGGCAGAAGGGGCTGGCTTAGTCTGCTGAGCCGGCGCAGGCCTAGGGCGGCTAGGAGCAGACGCAGAGCTCGAGCGCTTAGGCAGAAAATGTCTCATCGCCTGAGAAGACTTTTGTGCTGCTGTGAAACGCTCTGTAAATCCTTCCACCGCTGGTCCAAAGAGCCCTGACGGAGAGACGGGAGCATCAAGGAAGGCCGTCTTGTCCTGGTCTTTGATCTCCGTCAGGTTGAGCCATAAATGGCGCTCCAATACCACCAGGCTGGCCATGGACCTGCCAATGGCCTGTGTCGCGGCCTTTGTGGCCCGCAGGGCTAAATCAGTCGCGCTGCGGAGGTCCCTGAAGGCGGACTCCTCCACGCCAGACTCGTCCATAGAGCGGAGAAGTTTGGCCTGGAAGACCTGAAAAATGGCCATGGAGTGAAGCGCTGAAGCGGCTTGGCCCGCTGATGCATATGCTCTCCCTGCCAGGGCAGAAGTGGTCCTGCAGGGCTTGGATGGAAGGGAACGCTTGGTTTTCCAGCCCACAGCCGCGGGCGGACAGAGGTGAGCGGCCACCGCTTCATCCAGGGGTGGCAAGTGCTCATAACCCTTCTCCTCCGAGCCATCAACCGAGGTGAGGGCTGACCTGTGAGAAGTGTGCAGGCGGGCTGAGTAGGGCGCGCGCCACGATTTGGCCAGTTCTTCGTGAACCTCAGGAAAGAACGGGGCCGAGCGCTGTCGAGGGGCTTGGCGACGACCTGGGAGAAACCACTCGTCCAGGCGGCTTCGCGATGGCTCCTCTAGCGGGGCGCACTCGAGGTCCAATTCCTCCACGGCTTTGGACAGGACGCGGAAAAGTTCGGCGTCCATGCCCGCGCTGTGATCAATAGGTTCCAACAGAGGCAAGGGGGCGGGGTCGTCCGACTCGCCCACCCAATGCTCGGGTTCCGATGCTGCCAAGGACACGGAGTCGTCGGGCAGCTCGTCATCCGATCCGCCGAATGAAACAAAGTCGCTCGCATCCGCTGAGGGACGTTGTTCAGGACGGGAGAACAGAACCGGGGACTGTTCTCTGCTGGGAGAAGGCGAGGCACGCGGGCATTGAGCCGACGTGAGCTCGCTCAACTCTGGGCGCTGAACCGGTCTGCCCCTCTGTCTCTTCCTAGCTGGCTCGCGGGAGGAAGGCGAGAGGAGGGCGCGATCGGTGTCACTCCTGAAGAAGGCGGCCCGAGAACGAAGGGATGCCAGGCTCATGGACTCGCAGTGCGAGCATGAACCCCCAGTGAATGCGTCATCCGCATGGGGCTTGCCCAAGCATCCGACGCACTCGCCATGGCCATCTGCGTCCTGCAGAGGGGCCCTGCACGTAGTGCAGTGGTGGGGCATTAGGAAATGCCGGTGGCGCCGTAAAAACGGCGATTGAGTGGCTCTTAAACGGCGAGGACCGTAAGCGGTGAAAACCGCTGAGAAAAGTGCTCTGGAAGCGGTAGTAAACCGCGGGGAAGGCTCTAGAAGCGCTGGATGGCGGCAGGAGACCGGAGCGGGAGCAGGAGGCGGCGGCTCGTCGACGGCGCGCAGGCGGCAGTCGGCGAGGGCGAGGCGCTGCGAGTCCGGCGATCCAGCAGGTCCGCTGCAGGGCCTCTTCGACGGCGGCGGAGCTGTTTCCAAGGCGGCGGGCTTCTTCCAGGCGAGCAGGCTTCGGCGAGGATCAGCGAAGAGAAGATGAGTCGTCGCTGAAGGAGAAAGGACTGAATAGCCTATGGCGAATTGCTCACTTATATAGGGCTTTGCCCCGCCCATTTCGGCGGGAAAGTTCGCGCGCTCTCTCGCCATAGGCTGCGCAGCCAAGCCGCGCCGTCATTGGTTCAACGACTTACAATGAGTGAACCAATGACGATGCAGTTGCACTGCGTTATTGAAAAGGCTTCAGTAGCGGGGAAAAAGGGAAACTTTTCCCCCCATACGCAGTACGAGTGAAGTATCGAAAGGGAACCATATTTTCTATCGCCCTACACCAACCCTACTCCTATCCCTACCCATCACAGGAAACTGTGCACATTTTTACTTTCTCAAAAAAACTCATTCTGTATGATTTATAAGCCTTTTGAAAAGTGGGGACATGGGGTAATGTCCTCATAAATCACCTCTTCTTGTAATACCTATGTCATACCCATGTCGTTATACACATTTGTGTCCTGATATGTCACGTGCGAGCACACACACACACACAGCTTGACTGGGCACTAATGAATAACTAGTGCTGGGTAGTAACTGATTACACGTAATCCAGAATATGTAATCAGATTCCAAATATTAAGTACTATCAAAAAAAAAATAACTTTTATTTACATTTACATTTCAAACTCATTAACATGTACAAATTCACATCATTTCAAATTTACATGCAATGCAGGGATTCCCCAGGTTTTTTCTTTTCTTTTCTTTTTTTGAAGTCCCTCCTGAGATTTGAAGTTAATAAATTAGGTCAATAATAAAATTAAATCAATAATAATATTAATAATAATAATAAAATTAATTTCATGGTTCTCTGGTGTCAGTTAATGGTCACGTGACATGCAGGTAAACAAATAAAAATATATTTGTAACACTTTATAATAACTATACCGTAATAAAGCACTTATCAATCATTTGCAAACTATTAGTTTATAGTTAATTGATAGTTTATAAACTGCAGTTAATTCATAAATAGATTATAAACAAATAGTGAGTTCTTCTTTCATTGTCACAGTAATTAACAAAGTTTTATTGTTTAATTAGCAGTTAGATCATGTTTTTTTATGCTTTGTTAACTTATTAACCATGAAACCGTAATTTCTTACTTTAGATTAGGTCAAGGGAAAGTTCATTAAAAAAAAGGAAAATTCATCATTATTTACTCCCCTTATGCCATTCCAACTGTATGACTTTCTTTTTTTCTGTGGAACATTTTTTATTTTCATACAATGGATGTCAGTATTAACCAAAATAGTTTGATTTCTAACATTCATCAAAATATCCTCTTTTATTTTCCACAGAAGAAAGAGACTCAATCAGGTTTGGAACAACACGAGGGGGAGTGTCCTTTTAACCCTTAAATTCATGAAAGTTTTGCCATTCATCATTATATATTCCAGTATTTAGCGATCTATATCTAACACGCATGGATCTCTAACTGCCACAATAGTTTAAACCTCTTTTGAAATTTTAATAACAATTACAAAAGAATAAAATAAAGCATATTTCGTTATCTTTTGGAACTTGGAAGGGTTCAATTTGAGCAGATGCTTTTTACTATCATCACTGTCATCGTCAGAGCTGTTTCCCCCAGTACATTCAGCAACTGGCTCATATTCAGGTCTCAACCTCATGTCTCTGACTGAGACCTGGATAATTTTTTCCCACACCCCTCGTCTGACTGGGAGGGGTGGGGATACCGGTCTGCTTATCTCCAATGAGTTGAAATGTAATCCTTTCCCATCTCTATGTGACAATAGCTCCTTTGAAACACATGCAATAACTATCACCTACCCCATTAAAATCCATTTTGTAGTTGCTTATCATTCCCCAAGTCAGCTAGGTAACTTCTTAGTGGAGTTGGATGTGAGGAGGGTACTCCTCAGGTAGTACTTGGAGACTTCAACATCCACCTAGAAAAACCTCAGGCTGCTGACTTCAACACTCTGCTTGCCTCATTTGACCTCAAGCGAGTGCCTCTGCGGCTACTCGCAAATCAGGTAATCAATTGGACCTTATTTTGCACATGCTACTGCTCCACTGTCATGTGCTGGTTGCTCCACTGCACACCTCAGATACTGTTACTTCCTCCTCACCCTTAACTTCAACCTGGCTCCTGATACAACACACATTCAGGTCACCTTTCAATGTAACCTATGTTCACTCTCACCCTCCCGCCTATCCTCTATGGTTTAATCCTCACTTTCTCCACTCAAACAGCTTGTTTAGACAACTTGGTAGCACTTTATTTTACTTTACCTGTACTTTCCTGGTACATCTATAGTAATTATGTTGTACATACAGGTGAAAGAGTGGTAACACAAGGTACTTACCTGACATGTATGTACATGGAAACTAATAAGAAACACTGATGTACTTTCCAATGATACATACATGGTAATTACTTTGTACCTATAGACAAGTGTTGGGTAATAACAGGTGCTTACTTATAGTGTCCGTATATGGTAACTAAGAGACACATTACTGTACTTACTAATAGTACGTACATGGTAACTATGTTGTACTCACAGACAAGTGTGCGTAGTAACAGGCACTTATGTGTGGTAACTAGTAAGACACATTACTGTACTTACTAGTGGTATATACATGGTAACTACTTTGTACCTATAGAAAAGTGTTGGGTAATAGCAGGCACTTACTTATAGTGTCCGTATATGGTAACTAACAGACACATTACTGTACTTACTAATGGTATGTCTGTAAGTAAAAAATATTTACCATGTACAAGTGTGGGTAATAACAGGCACTTATTTATGGTCACTTGTAAGACACATTACTGTACTTACTAATTGTGTTAAAATGCTTAAGCTTATTATTACAAAGGTTAAAGAGCTGGTAATTACTATGTAATGTTTATGTACAAAGGTGCACTTTATTTTACAGTCCTATTTCCATGTACTTACTATGAACGTACTAGTGAATATACCAGTTAGTTAATGTGTAAGTTATACCTGGTAAGAGCTGGTAATTCCTATGTAATGCTTATGTACAAAGGTGCACTTTATTTTACAGTCCTATTTCCATGTACTTACTATGAACGTACTAGTGAATATACCAGTTAGTTAATGTATAAGTTACACCTGGTAAGAGCATAACTTTCAAGACACAAAACGTTTTTGTATGTTTAGAGAGGTGCTAAAATGTGCAATATTGACGTATTTATGGCACTAAAACATAAAAATACTTATGTTTAGAGCAAAAAAATATATATTTACGAATCTTTCATGTCATAAAGACATATGTATAATTTCACTGTTATCATTTTCTAGATAAATGTAAGATCCCTAAATCCCATCCTGAACCAAAACATACCCATTTTATACATAATGGACAGAAATGTGTAGGAAAAATATAACATTAATACGATATTTTGAGCCACTAATCCTACTCCTACCTTTAAACCTAAGTTACCCATAAACATTTATTAAAACTATGTACTGTTTTAAATAAAAGAATGACAGACAAAGAAGCGTCATCACAACAATTTATTTATTGCGAAAATGTCATACCAAAAGTATTTCAAATGATGATGAGTTGCAGTCGCAGTCCTCTCTGGCGGTAAATAATAGTTTTTTACAGAGCAGAATATGATGAATCCGGCTTCTCTACGTGAAGGCGCGCACTTATTCAAATGTCAATCCACTGAAACAAGGCATGTCGCAATCTGTGACGAAGCAGGTGAGAGCCAATGAGCGTTTGATATCAGTGGCATAAACCATGTCGTAACGCTTCTCGAGGGTGGCGCTACTTTCAAATTTAAATTATAACGAGCGCGAGCTTTGACTGTGACGGTCGCTGCTGCTGAGAATGAAGATGAAGATTGATGGATAAAGGGCTGAATTTGGATCTGTTCCTTACAAACATATGGATTCTAAAGATATGGAGTACAGCAAACAAATAAAATGGGTGTGATTTGTGAATATATGTTGTGTTTTGATGTATCTTATGGTTGTATTGTCAGTCGCTGCATAGAAGAAAACGCCTTCTGTCTCAAAGCAAACAAACTAAATATTACACGTTTTTGTTTATGTGTGTATGAAAACGTAAGTAAATGTACGTGTGGTAGAAGGATATTTTATGTAAAAATACATACGTATTCTCATGAGATCACGTTAATTCCTATGTAATGCTTATGTACAAGGATGCACTTTATTTTACAGTCCTATTTCCATGTACTTACTCTGAACGTACTAGTGAATATACCAGTTAGTTAATATGTAAGTTACACCTGGTAAGAGCTGGTAATTCCTATGTAATGCTTATGTACAAGGATGCACTTTATTTTACAGTCCTTTTTCCATGTACTTACTATGAACATACTAGTGAATATACCAGTTAGTTAATGCGTAATTTACACATTAGACACAGTACAGTAATGTGTCTTACAAGTTACCATAAATAAGTGCCTGTTATTACCCACACTTGTCTGTAAGTACAAAATATTGACCATGTACATACCATTAGTAAGTACAGTAATGTGTCTGTTAGTTACCATATACGGACACTATAAGTAAGCACCTGTTATTACCCAACACTTGTCTATAGGTACAAAGTAATTATCATGTATGTATCATTGGAAAGTACAGCAGTGTTTCTTATTAGTTTCCATGTACATAGACCTTGTGTTACCACTCTTTCACCTGTATGTACAACATAATTACTATAGATGTACCAGGAAAGTACACGTACTGTAAAATAAAGTGCTACTGACAACTTTTGCCCCGTTTCATTCAGGCCAGCCCACGACACCCCCTCCACACCCTGGCTATCTGATGTTCTCAATGAGAATCTTTTTAAAATCAGGGCGGCAGAGAGGAAGTTGAAACCTTCTAGTAGTTTTAATGATGTGGTTCCTATAAGACTTTTAATGGAAGTGATTGGAACTATGGGACCTATTTTGCTGTCTATAGTGAATAGCTTAGAGCATGCTTAGAGCATTTTAGAGCATGTCATAGTACTAAAACTGCACTTTTACGAGTGTCAAATGATTTACTGATGGCAGAGGATGCTGGAGAATGTTCAGTTTTAATAATATTAGATTTGACTGCAGCATTTGATACAGTTGACTATTCTATTTTAATTAATACGTTAAAAACACATCTTCAGGGAGGGTGTTGGATTGGTTTGTGTCTTATTTGTCAAATAGGACATTTGTAGTGTCAGTTGGAAATGAAGTCTCATACTTTTCTGAAATTTACTGTTGTGTCCCGCAGGGTTCCCTTTTGGGACCAATTCTGTTTTCAGTTTACATGCTTCCTCTTGGCTCTGTGATTCAAAAACACCTTATTAATTTTCACTGCAGATGACCTACAGTTATATTTATCACTGAATTCCAAGGATCTGAATTGTCTGGATGTCCTTCAAGCATGTTTAACATTTAAAAATTGGATGGCCTCAAACATTCTGCATTTAAACACTGATAAAACTGAAGTTGTAAAAATGGGTCAGAGCTCGAGTAAAAATCAGATTGAGCTAGTTCTTAAGTATTTTCCAAATATTAAGCAGGTAGTAAGAAATGTGGGTGTTAATTTTGAATTTTGAATATCATGTTAAGAAGTTGGTTCAGTCTTGTTTTTATCAGTTAAGAAATATTTCTAAGGTGAGTTGGCTTTTCATGCTTTTTTTTTTCATCCTGTCTTGATTGTAATGCCTTGTTCTCCTCTTTAAATCAGTGTACTTTAATTAGTACAGAATGCTGCTGCCAGTATTGACACAAACAAAGCAATTTAATCATACCTGTTTTAGCTTCTTTACATTGGTTAACTTTTTATTTTAGGATTGATTTTCAGATTTTATTGTTGACATACAAAGCATTAAATGGTTTGGCGCATATGTATTTTGCTGAGATTTAAAACCTTATGAAACAGTGAAATGTCTTAGATCAACTTTAAACAAATTGCTGGCTGTTCCAAGAATAAAATATAAAACTAAAGAAGGCAGAGCATTTGCTGTAAGGGCCCCAAAGTTGTGGAATACTTTGCCAGTGGATATTAGATCTGCTGAATGTGGGTCTGTTTTTAAATGTCATTTAAAAACTTATTTGTATAGACATGCTTTTAGTATTTTGTGATGTCTTTTTGTGTGTTCTAGGTTTTGGTATTTTATATTTTTATTACATTTTGTTTGTCAATTTACTGTGTATAGTTCTTCATGAATGTATACTTAATGATTGTGTTCTTATATTGTGTATATTGTGTTGTGCGTTGCAGCTTTATGTAAATAAAATTGTACCTACTTACTAGGAAGTGCCACAAATCAAAAGATCCCACTGACTTTAGTTTGTATCAGTCACTTCTCTTTTCCTTCTCTGAAAATGTCTCCACTGCTAAAACAGCAATCAACCACAACAAAATTAAGACTTCTTCTGACTCTTGCATGCTTTTCAAAACCTTTTCCTCTCTTCTTTGTTCTCCTCTTCCCCCTCCTTCCTCAACTCTGACAGCTGACAATTCTTCATAAATAAAACAACCACCATCAGTGGGCAATTCTCCACACCACAAACTGACAAACAGCAAACACGGACACTCTCCCTTCCTCTCCGCTTTCGGAGGCAGAAGTCTCCAAACTCATCCTTTCCAATGACCCTACTACCTGTCCGCTTGATCCTGTCCCCACTCATCTCCTTCAAGCCATTTCTTCTTCAGTTGTACCTGCACTCACTCTTTCACATCACCACCTCTCTTCACACTGGTACCTGCACAGCATTTAAGCAGGCTCAGATATCCCCACTGCTTAAACCCCTTTACATGCAAAGATTGCCAGCGGCCCCAGATTATTGTTGTTCAACATTCACTTCACGTTAAAACATCACACTCTTACTTGATCTGGACAAACTGAGTATCATTACAAAGATTTGAGGTTCCAGCTTCGATATTTGACCACTGTTTATGATAAAACTTGGTTGCAGTGACATTAATTTCTTAATTTATGTCAGGAGTGCAAAATAATCATCTGTAATTTTTGATACTTTGAATAACAACACACACATTATTATTCCAACCCAGTCTCATTAGAAAAACGTACCTGTGGGAACGTTTTCGCGAGTCGCAAAATACGTACCAATACGTACATTTCACTGCAGTTTCGATGTGAAATGTCCACTGAGTGGCACTAAAAGCGTGTTCATTTTTTTTGCCGGAACAGATAAATTTTAAGTTTTTATGATGTTGGTTTTTATGCGAAACACCGCACTTCTGATTCGAAATTTGCACTCCATTGTGTTTTAAAATAACGTACCACCAACACTACACCTAAACCTACCCGATAGTGTTAACAAAAGCAAATGTGACATAAAAAGCACCCGTAATCGTGCCGTTATAGCTTGTTTAGACCTCTCTTTGAGTTATTTTACCGTGACTCGTCTTTCACGGGATTCGTACCCAGGGCTTTCTCATCTTAAGTACAAATCTGTATCAGCTGAGCTACCGAGCAAGATTGTTTTGTCAGAAAAACGAAACATATGGAGCTGGTTAAGTGATGCAAAGTCCAAAATATATTAATTTACAAATCGTGTACTCTGGTAAAAAAGCGTTTTGAAGTCGTAACATAATAATGTGCAAGGAGACGTGAAAACGAGTCTTTATTAATCCATATTCTGACACCGTAATCGTAACTGTGTATGAAAACGATTAAAAGCGCTTGTCTCTTTTAACTGCCTCTAGCGTTAATTTCTGTTGGAAACTGCAGTGATATGTACGCATTGGTACGTATTTTGGCGACTTGCGAAAACGTTCCCACATATACGTCTTTCCTATGAGACCAGATTGCATATTCAGTCATGTCTGCTCCAGTTTATTTGTGTTCACATAGCTTCACTGAACAGTATTCACTAGTGCTCATATCTAGAAATAGTGATATATTTACACATTTACTTAATTTTTTTAGACAGAATTATCTGTGTCGCGAGGCTCTGTGTCTTACCAGATTTCGGATAATAGTGTTAATTTACCTGGTTATTTCTTCCGTGTTCGCGCGATTCAGTTACGCGAACTACAGCTATAGTAAGCAGTCACTGTGGGACATCAACAAACGGTGTTCCAACATAGTTCAGCGAACTCCCGCCGGAGCTACTGAGATCACCGCGGACAAGTGGATCACTCGCACCGACCGGAAGTGCTCGGCGTCGGCGTCGAGACATAAACAAAGACGGGGAAAGCGTGGAGGGCTGCGTGCTAAGCTAAGGCTAAATCCACATCGACCAGCTCTGCCCAGCATCTTCCTTGCCAATGTACGGTCTCTGATGAACAAGATGGACGAACTAAAGATCTGGACCCTCACACAGAAATGGCTTATGGACTGTAATGTTATGTTTTTCACTGAAACATGGCTCTGCAATGATGTCCCAAACAGCGTGGTGCATATGGATGGACGCTCTTTCTTCAGGGGTGACAGAGTAGCAGCAACCTCTGGTAAAAACAAGGGTGGTGGAGTATGCATTTATGTAAACAAATCATGGTGTACAGACTCTGTCATTGTTGATACCTACTGCTCTGCTGATCTGGAGTTCCTGATTATCAAGTGCAGGCCATTCTATCTACCACGTGAGTTTACTTGCATTGTTGCTGCTGCAGTTTATGT
>RJVU01016178.1:694662-826354 GCA_003731715.1 Anabarilius grahami | reverse complement strand
ATCCTTGTTAAGAATATTAAATAGTAACTGGCTAAAATTATTAGCGTCACATTCAATTCAAGAATAGTAGGCTAAGGTTTACATCAGCTAAGTCATTCACACCAGTCAATTCAAGGAGTTGAAGCGTTATTCAAATTAATAGTAGATGCTAACTTTACCATCTAAAAGCCCATTATAGTAATGGGGGTTTTTGGCAAGTGATACGATGCTAACGATTACAAATAAAACGACAGTCCTGAGCTAGCTAATAACAAAAGATACATGAGATAACGTGTAGCCTACATGTTCATAGAATGAACACAAAACGACAAGCTTTGATGTTTATGGAAACTCACCTAATAAGAAACAGAAAAGATCTCGTTGCCTCCAATGAAATAAGTTGTTCAGGCACACTTTCTCTTTGTCGGGGTCTTCTTTGTGGATGTAACCATCTCCGAAGTTTGCACTACTATGCGTCTGTTTGCCTCTAAATGTCCAATAATTCGCATGTCCTGCCACTCTTTTTTTCCGCAGCTAAAGAATCCAGCCATATGTTGTACTTCAAAACATTTTCGGTGTAACGGCCACGGTTCAGCTCGTCTGCGATATTCTTTGCGGCGTCCATCTTCATTACATTTTGATATCAGCTAGAGCCGGCCAGAGCGCTGCATACTAAGTAGCCACGCTTCCCTTGGAGGGCGGCGGCAATAACAAAAGAAACAAAAGCCGGCGTATCCGATTCCAGTATGGAAGTACACACAGACAATGACACGCCCCTACTGCGAGATAGAATCCCAGAAAAACAAGCCGATTTCAACCTCAAAATGTACGCTTTTAAATAAACCAATACTGCTACCTAAAATACGGAGATGCTTCTTCGTGATCTCAACTAACAGATTCTGCAAAAAAATGAAAATCACCAATTTTGAAAATAAACGCTTCTTTCTCAGTTTGCTCAATNACAATGACACGCCCCTACTGCGAGATAGAATCCCAGAAAAACAAGCCGATTTCAACCTCAAAATGTACGCTTTTAAATAAACCAATACTGCTACCTAAAATACAGAGATGCTTCTTCGTGATCTCAACTAACAGATTCTGCAAAAAAATGAAAATCACCAATTTTGAAAATAAACGCTTCTTTCTCAGTTTGCTCAATAGTTGTGCTGCCGACTTGTGTCCCTGGTTTCCGTGACGGGTCACATATGCACTCATATTACACATTCATAACCCACTATGTCTCTTCTGATGACAAACTTCCATTACACTTCCACGGTCGGTTCCGGACACAAAAAACAAAGAAACATGTTTCTACTCATGAAACATGAAGCTAATAAACACACAATTAAGGTAGTAAATTATTTGTATGTGATTTTTGTGCGATTTGGCTTATTTTTATAACAATAAAGAATTACATGAGAAATTCTAAGCAGGTGCATCTTATAAAAGGCTATAAATAACATATTTCAACAACATAACATGACAAAATCCCACATAAGATTGCAATTGGATTTTGTTATTGTAATTGCATATACTCGTTGGTGGTTTAAAATGAGTTTGAGTAAAAGCATAGTATTAATAGTACAAATAAATAATGTTGCCAAAGTGGGGGTTGCATGGAAAGGGGAACCCACTCTAAATCCAGAACTTTTAGAAAACTATACAGACTGGTATCCCTACTTCCATTCATTGCAAATACACATAAGTGACCAAGTCTCTACCTATTGAAGCTCTGAGACTGGCAAGTGTAGCTTCCCAATCAACAGTACTCATCTTGCTGGATCTGTCTGCTGCTTTTGACTCGGTTAACCACCAGATTCTCTTGTCAACCCTCATGACAATAGACAATCTCAGGAACCACACTCCATTGGTTCAAGTCTAACCTCTAATTGTTTTTCGAGGAGGAAATTCCTCCAGGGTGTCTTTAACCCCTAGGGTGCCCAAGACGGCGCACACTCTCTGGCCTGAGGCATGCCAGACCCTCCCTCTGACTGCCTGGTTCTCAATCTGTGTTGAATATTTGAATAAATGAAAGTCCGTTTTTGTCTCCTCCTCCCCAACACTGTGATGGCCCAATTTACACCACTCTGCGCTCACAACCAACAGCCATAAGGTGCACGGATCTGACTTTGACCAGGAACGGACCACCCTCCCCGGGCTAGGAGATTGGGTTGGGGAGCATGGAGGTTCCCCCAAACTTTGCCAATTTGGACTTATTGGACTGCCTGATTCTCTGGTCTGAGTTATTTCATCTAAGTCTAGAGTGCCTAGGATGGTGCATCCTGCCTGGGATGCAGATACTTCCAACGCGGTGGAATTTCAATTCTATGCCCACCCAGAGTGCCTCTGAGTGCGTATGGAATTCAAATTTGACCGCGATGGATCTCAGGTAGGCGCTTCAGGGTGTCTTGGAGGAGGGAGGTGTCTAAGTCACAACATTTAACTACTGGGGTGCCTCAGGGCTCAGTGCTTGGACCACTTCTCTTCTCCATTTACATGATGTCACTAGGATCAGTCATTCAGAAACTTAGATTTACCTATCACTGCTATGCTGATGACACACAAGTCTACCTCTCATTCCAGCCATATAATCCAATGGTAGCTGCTCGCATCTCAGCCTGGTAGACAGACATTTCGGACTGGATGAAGGACCACCACCTACACTCGACATTGAAAAGACAGAGTTGCTTGTGATCCAGCCAACCCAACACTTCATCACAACTTCTCCATTCAGTAAGGTTCGTCAGCCATAACTCCTTCCAGGACAACCATGGAACCTCAAGCTCATAGTTGTAATTGATGGTCAGTTAAACTTCACAGAGCACATTTCTAGAGCGGCCCGGCCCTACAGATTTGCATTATACAACATAAGGAAGATCAGGCCCTTCTTATCGGAGCATGCTACACTACTCCTTGTCCAAGGTCTTGTTCTTTCCTGACTGAACTATTGTAATGCTTTATTGAATGGCCTCTCAGCATGTACTGTCAAACCTCTGCAACTGATCCAGTATGCAGCAGCAGCAAGAGTGATCTTTAATGAGCCGAAGAGAGCGCATGTCATATCTCTCTTCATCAATTTGCACTGGTTGCCAATAGCCACTCGCATCAAATTCAAGGCACTGATATTTTCCTACAGAGCGACCACTGGCACCCCATACCTAAACATACTACTTTAGACTTAATATACCATCCAGACGCTTGTGTTCTGCAGCCGAACGATGCCTTGTTTTGCCATCCCAAATAGGCACAAAATCACTTTCATTGACCTTTACCTGGACTGTTCCCTGATGGTGGAATGACCTGCCAAACTCAACCTGAGCAGCTGAGTCTTTAGCCACTTTCAAGGCTAAAGACACATCTTTTTCACTTGACCCATTAATACTAACACTTACTGTTCTATTATATTTCTATTCTATTTATTAAAAAAAAAACACCTTGCTACGTGTAGGCCTACTGTGCTAGACTAACTGGGATTTGTCACAGCACTTACATATTGTTGCCCTATTGTTGATTTGATTGCTTCTAATGATCTCCTCATTTGTAAGTCGTTTTGGAAAAAATGGTCTGCTAAATGAGTCAATGTAATGTAAATGCGGTAATTATAAGTGAAACATCACATCATCATTGTGTATCAGACATTGCCACCTTGAGGAGTAAAGGTGAATTGCACTTATTGAGTCATCAGAGATTCCATTATACTAACACTATTACATACCTCTGGCCGCAAGCAACCCTATACACTTTTTGCAAAAAAATGAATTAAAAAACAACCAATTATTCTTTTAAGACCTTATTTTCAATTATCAATTTTTTTTTTTTTATTGGTTATCATGAATAGATAGGGGAATACTGAGAAGGTTGATGAGGAACCTTAAAAAATTAATGACGAGGATGGTAGTAAATAGCCAGGTCAATGATGACCAAGGGTTAAATGATATGTTGTCTCAGTGGTTCCCTGGTACACCAGAAATGTAAATGGTCTTCCTGCACTATAAGAAAAAGTCCACTGGCATTGTTAATGCAACCCATAATGGACTTCTTTAGCCAGCATGGGCTTTGAAATGTGCAAATGCTATTTCTCGAGCACACTCCAGGGACCAAGTGTTCAAGATTCAAAACTCCTTCAAAACACATCTGAAGTTAAATGCCACCCTTGAGAATTAAGCTTTCACATTAGAAGTAAAAAAACATTCAGGCATTTTATCTTTATATTTTACAAAACTAATTGAAATGGCCTTAAAATATAATATTGGTAAGGATATAAGATTAATAATGGATATGCTGCTTTTGGAAGACTAGAAGCATGTTCAATAACAGCAAGGATGTCTTGTCTCATGATTGTCATTTTCCATGGCCCATCGAATGGAAAATTATTTGAAATGAAAATCATAAATTTTTTATAAAAGCGCTTTTATTTTAAATACAAGCGCACTTTAGCAGTGTCAGGTGTTGTAAGTCAAACGAGAAGAAACCTTTTTATATTTTAACTGAAACACACCCAGTAACATCATACTAGTAAAATATTAACATCCTTATAGCTTTAAAAAACGATAAAAAGAAAAAAAAAATATTTGTTCTAAAGATGTTTAGATATTTTTATTCTAAAACAAGTTGGTATTAATGTAAACAGTTGTGAACAGATGGGACAAAAAGGCATGTATCAAAATATATGATCTATACACAGTGTCTTGCAGTGTAAATGCAGCCTAATAGACCTGCTGTTAATATTAATGAAATATATTATTAAATAAATCAACTACTTGAGGTTTGTTTCCATTACAAAACACGGATTCATTACCGTTCCTTGATCAGGTTCATAATGACGGTTTCTTGCCAGGATCAAACCATTCATGTCATATGCCACCAAACCACCAAATGTATCAAAGTGAGTGTCTATTTACACCAAGTGTAAATAGCTCGCCTTGCTGGCAGAGGCTATTTACACGAAATCCTCCCACCATTGCCAGATTGAGCCAAACAAAAGTACAAAAGAGATCCTGCTAATAACTGAAGCAGTGGTGTGGAAAATGAAGGTTGTGGCGAGGTTAAGTTTTCTAAATGTATTATTCTCTCTTTTCCCTTTCGCATATCAGCTCAGAAAGACACACAATTATTTGCTGTATTTAATAAATAATCCACCTGGGAGTTGTAAGACCTCATATACCCCACATTTTATCAATCAAAGGCCATGCAGCATCTAAAATTCTGGTCTCCCACAGACCATTATTACATTTTTATTCCCCCTGCAGACACTAGTCAGGAAACTATGACACCTTCCATGGCATCAAAGATATGCCATGGGGAAGAATGGCTACATGTTAAACAACACAGGCAGAGGAAAGACTAAAACAAATAATAAATATGAGAATGACTTTTCCCACTTAATTCATGGACACCACCCTAGCATGAATGTACACATCTCCAGAACATCATGTTGTATTATACGCTGTTTGTACTTTGCATTTTGTATAATATACTGTTTAATTAATCATGTTTCATATAAAAAAAAAGATATTTTCTTAATTTCGTGAATACTGGGCTATACCACATCTTTATAACTATAAGATTAATGGCACACAAATCTGCGGGCCTACTCTGACTATGCAAAAAAGATGTAGAGAGGAACAAAGAAACCTTCGAGAGGTGTGACCTCTGTAGAATTTAAAGGACACTATCTCAGTCAGTCCAGAATTGAAGTAAGAGAAGCGAAGCCTGATTTATAGTCGACGTGTCCGCAAGTTTGCTTGGGTGCGAGCGACAAAAATTATGTCATCGCGGTGTTGGCGGAAGTGCGTGTTGAGTGCGCGTGTGTTACACACAGAAGGGGACGGAGACACAGGTAATAGTTAAGAAGTGTTTATTTAACAACCAGAGGATGAATAGCAGAATGCAGGTGAGTAAAGGCAGGATTAGTTCGTGACTGTTGCTGTGACTGGATCTGATGGTGATTCTTATCTTTCCCAGGGAACAAGGATGCAGGCAGACGTGGAGCAGACAGGACACGATGACACTCACTGGAGACACTAGGAATCACGGAGAACACTGGAGACAGGTAATCAGGCGTTAAAGGAGTCCTTAAGGTAAGCATAGCTGGTAGGTATGCATTAACGAGACCGGACAATGACTGTGTGATCTGGAGTGTCTTAAGTAGCGCCGTGGTAATTGGTGCTGATGAGTGTCAGGTGGTTCTTGTTAATACTCAGGGGAGGGAGTGCGTTGTGATTGGGTGAGTGAAGAGCCTGGCGTGTCTGTGACATTACCCCCCTCCACGGTCCGCTACTGAGGACCGTGGACCCTGACGTCGTGGTGGTCGACCCCTGCCGCGTGGAGCTGGACGATTCGGATGTCTGACATGGAAGTCATCAAGAAGGCTGGCATCGAGAATATCATTCCTGGGGACCCATGACCGCTCTTCGGGACCGTAACCTTCCCAGTCGACCAAGTACTCCAGGTGACCACCACGGCGCCGGGAGTCCAAGATGTCGTTCACTGTATAGGCCGTTCCTTCATCCACGATGAGCAGAAGGGGGGGTTCTTTGGCTTCGCCAGGCTCTGTGGAGGGAAGAACAGAGGGATGATGAGGTTTCAGCAAGGAAATGTAGAAAACTGGGTGAATTTTATACTCAGGAGAGAGCTGCAGGTGATAGGTGATAGGTGACAGGGTTGATCCTCCGAGTGATGGTGAAGGGGCCAATGAATCTAGAACTCAGCTTAGCATAGCAGGCGCATCCTGATGTCCTGGGTCGACAGCCAGACCTTCTGTCCTGGTTGGTAATCGGGTGCATGGGAACGCCGAAGGTCCGCTGTTGCCCTGCGCCTGCGTAGGGCCCGCTGGAGTTGGAGACGTGCTGAGTCCCAGACCCCCTCGCTCTCCCGGAACCAGTAATCTACTGCTGGGACATCCGATGGTTCCCCATCCCAAGGGAACAGTGGGGGTTGGAAACCGAGTATGCATTGAAATGGAGTGAGACCTGTGGTGGACTGACGGAGAGAGTTCTGGGGGTACTCGGCCCAACCTAGAAACTGGTTCCAGGAGTCCTGGTGGCCGTGACAGAAGGTACGAAACGGCCGATCTCCTGAATCTTCCTCTCCGTCTGCCCGTTCATCTGGGGATGGTAGCCAGAGGAGAGACTTATGGTCACACCTAGGAGCTTAAATAACGATTTCCATACCCTGGAGGTTAATTTTGATCCACGGTCAGATACAATATCTTCGGGCAGTCCATAATATCTGAACACGTGGTTGAACATGAGCTCCGCGGTCTCCATAGCTGTTGGCAGTCCAGGCAAGGGAATTAATCTACATGACTTGGAGAATCGATCCACTACCACCAATACACAGGTACAACCGTTGGAGACTGGAAGATCTGTTATGAAGTCAACTCCTAGGTGTGACCAGGGGCGGTTGGGAACGGGCAGAGGTTGGAGCTTTCCGGAGGGAAGATGTCGCAGGCTCTTGGAGATGGCACATTCCCGGCACCCTTGTATGTACCTCCTGATGTCGGATGCCATGTTGGGCCACCAGAAGTGCTGTTTAAGCAGCGAGAGGGTTTCATTGACCCCTGGGTGGCCAGTGCCCAGTGATGAATGCGTGGAGTGAATAAGAAGGGTGCGCCGTGTCCGTGGGATATACTGCAATCCCTGGGGGCAACCCGGCGGAGTGTTGGTGGAGGCATTCGACTCGGGGAGCGTCTCGGCAGACCAAGTGATGGGGCTGACGAAGAGGCTCTCAGGGATGATTGGCTCTGGATCGTCGGAGGTTTCTTCGGGACTATAGATACGAGACAGAGCATCAGCTTTCACATTTTTGGACCCAGGGAGATATGAAATGGTGAACTTGAACCTCGTGAAGAACAGCGCCCATCTAGCTTGGTGGGGATTCAGTCTTTTTGCATCTCGTAGATACTCAAGGTTCTTATGATCTGTCAGAACTGTAAAGGGGTGTTTAGCTCCCTCGAGCCAATGCCTCCACTCCTCCAGGGCAAGCTTGATGGCCAGAAGCTCCCAGTTTCCGATGTCGTAGTTTATCTCCGCCGGGTTGAGCTTGTTGGAGAAGGCGGCGCATGGATGGAGCTTATGAGGATTCCCCTGCTGCTGCGACAATACCGCTCCCACTCCTGTGGTTCAGGCGTCCACCTCGACGACAAAAGGGAGTTCTGGATCTGGGTGAACCAGGAGGGGAGTGGTCGTGAAGGCTTCCTTGAGTGTGTCAAAGGCTTGCGTGGCGGCTGGAGTCCAGGACAGAGACTTGGGTTTATTCTTGAGGAGTTTGGTGAGCTAACTGGTAATGGAACTGTAACCTTTGATGAAGCGGCGATAGAAGTTTGCAAAACCCAGGAACCTTTGTAACTCTTTCACGGATGTTGGAATGGGCCAGTCTTTGACAGCAGTTAACTTCCTCTCGTCCATGTGGACGCCACTGCGATCGATGATGTAATCCAGGAACTGCACTGACTGGTGGAAGGTACACTTCTCGGCTTTTAGGAACAGATGGAAGTCTCTCAGGCGTTGGAGGACCTCCGCAACATGGCGGCGATGGTCGGCCATGCTCCGGGAGTATATCAGTATGTCGTCGATGTAGACCAGGAATGACTTTTGGAGGAACTCCCAGAGCACCTCATGCATGAAGTCTTGGAATACGGAGGGGGCGTTGACAAGTCCATACGGCATGACGAGATACTCGTAGTGGCCAGTAGGGGTCACGAAAGCTGTCTTCCACTCGTCCCCCTCACATATTCTGATGAGGTTGTAGCCGCTGCGGAGGTCCAACTTGGTGAACACAGTGGCGCCGCGTAGTTGTTCCAATGCTGCTGGGACGAGAGGAAGTGGATACCTGAATTTGACGGTGATTTTGTTTAAAGCTCTGTAATCGATACACGGCCGCAAGCCTCCGTCCTTCTTTGCCACAAAGAAAAAGCTGGAAGCAGCAGGGGAAGTAGACGGGGGCATGTATCCTTGCGCCAGAGCTTCAGTAATGTACTCCTCCATGGCCTTCTCCTCAGGGATTGACAGTGAGTATATCTTTCCTCTGGGCACTGGCTCACCTGGGATGAGGTCGATTGCGCAGTCCCATGGCCGATGAGGAGGCAGCCTGGAGGCTCTTTGAGGACAGAAGACGTCGCTGAAGTGGGAGTAACATGCAGGGATGTCTGTAGAACGTTTCTCGAGTGGACTTTCCACAGAAGTAGCATAAACTTGGATCTTCTCAGAACTTAGGAGACTTGACACAGGAAACTCGGAAGCAGAGACTTGAGTTTCTTTGGAACTTGGACAACTTGGAACAGGAAACTCAGGAACAGAAACTCGGGACTTCCTGGAACTTGGACGACTTGGAACAGGAAACTCAGGAGCAGAGACTTGGACTTCTTTGGAACTTGGATGACTTGGAATCGGAAACTCAGGGAAACAGTCAGGAAAGCATTGGTTACCCCACTTCAGGATTTCTCCTGTCCTCCAGGAGATGATGGGGTTGTGCTGCTCAAGCCAGGGGCGCCCTAGAATCACGTCAGCCGTTGACTCCTCCAGAACCAGCAGATGAATCTCCTCCATGTGAAGAACACAGATTTGGAGGTGAAGAGGTCCCACACTGCAACGAACTTGACGAAGAGGCTTTTCAGTTACTGAGTGGATTTGGTAGATCTTCGGCGTGGCAGTGGTTTTGAGCTGGAGCTGACGACAGAGGGTTCCGGAGATGAAGTTACCAGCTAACACAGAATCGAGGAGCGCGTTGACTGGAAGACAGAGATCAGCAGCAGTAAGGGTTACAACAATCGTGAGTGGTTTCATCTTATTCAACACAGGCATGATAACACTCACCATGGGACGCACAGGGCGGAAGGGGCATTCAGCGATGTAATGCCCGGAACGACCACAATAAATGCAAAGATTCTGTGTCAGCCTCCTCTGTCGCTCAGCAGACGTAAGACGTGAGTATTCAACGTGCATGGGTTTGCTGGCTGGTTCTGGTTGGCTGACGGATTCTGGCTGGCGGAAGGGAGATGGAAATAGAGGCTGGCCCTGGTGCTCATCGAGACACAGCTGCATACGAGTGGCAAACCTGATGGATAACTGAATGAATTTTTCGAGCCCAATGGAATCCTCGTATGCAGCGAGATGCAACCGCACACGTGGATCGAGCCCTTGTCGATAGGTGGTAATAAGAGCTTGTTCATTCCAGCCACTTGCAGCAGCTAAAGTCCGGAACTGAATGGCATAATCAGACACAGACATTAAACCTTGTTTCAATTTGCATAATCTCTCACCGACTGATGAATCCCAGGCTGGTTTTCCGAACACTTCCTTGAAGTGATTGACGAAGCTTGAGTATGACTTGACGATGGGATTTTTCTGTGTCCAGAGTGGTTCCGCCTAGCGGAGAGCTTTCCCTTCGAGTTGAGAGATTATGTACGCCACTTTAGTGCTGTCGTTAGGATACAGGTGCGGTTGCATCTCCAGGACCAGCGAACACTGCAGGAGGAATTCGTTGCAGTTCTCCGCCAAGCCAGTGAAGGGCGCCGGTTTGGCCATGGGACTGGCGACCGCAACGGGTGAAGGAGATGCAGCGGGGAATGAGGAAGTGGTCGCTGGAGGTGCCGGAGTGGAAGTGCTGGTTATTGTTTGACGAAGTGCATCGACCAGGTCTTGAAATGGATCCGGATGGCTCATCTTGGTTGTTGACGGTGTTGGTCCGGTCTTCTGTTACACACAGAAGGGGACGGAGACACAGGTAATAGTTAAGAAGTGTTTATTTAACAACTAGAGGATGAATAGCAGAATGCAGGTGAGTAAAGGCAGGATTAGTTCGTGACTGTTGCTGTGACTGGATCTGATGGTGATTCTTATCTTTCCCAGGGAACGTGGATGCAGGCAGACGTGGAGCAGACAGGACACGATGACACTCACTGGAGACACGAGGAATCACGGAGAACACTGGAGACATGTAATCAGGCATTAAAGGAGTCCTTAAGGTAAGCATAGCAGGTAGGTATGCATTAACGAGACCGGACAATGACTGTGTGATCTGGAGTGTCTTAAGTAGTGCTGTGGTAATTGGTGCTGATGAGTGTCAGGTGGTTCTTGTTAATACTCAGGGGAGGGAGTGCGTTGTGATTGGGTGAGTGAAGAGCCTGGAGTGTCTGTGACAGTGTGAACCCATTTCGCTTGGCGGTGTGCACGGCAAATTTTGTAACTTTCCGCACGGCTCTGCATCCGAAGATGCACGAATGCGAGGCAAATCTAACTGAGCATGTGCGTCACACCACACTGGCACCCAGTTTGCGCATTTAAATTATTTGCTTACATTTACAAAATTTGACAACAATACCAGAAATAATCAATTTTAATGAAAATAAAGGTCCATGTTTAATAAAAATGTTCACGAAACTAAATGAAACTGTTTAGTGAACATAGAAAATATTTAATAGGTCAGTAATTTATGTTCACATATCCATATATTTTGTTCTAATGTCACAAGTAATAATCTCAAGGTTTGCTGGGTTTTACACGATTCTGCAGTGTGGTTTTGGTGAAGTGTAAGTTACTAAATAAACATCATCACGTGTACCTTACTACTTCTCATCGCTGCTTCCGGCAAGGTCTCACCCATTATTCAGAGTCAGAAGTTTGTCTCTGTTCATTTCATCCTGGAAGAATCCGATGCAATTTTCAACACTACCTTCTTCCATTGCCAGCTCAAGGAAAAACCATTGAAAAACTCTTCTGTTTGTTACACTACTAAGGACAATGAGAGTATCCACTTAAACCTTTATCAACCACAGGAGGATAAGATGTCGACCCCTTGTTGCCAAGGTGCTTTAAATTAAGAAACAGATGGTTTTGCTCAAGTAGTGACTGACTCTTTCATTTTCATTATTCCATATTTTAGTGTGCGTTTGTGTTTAGATTTTTATTATGCGTTCCATAGATTAGTTAAATAAACTTTGTGTACATTAACCTGAGGGATAGAGACAAATAATGTCTAAATAAAGCAGCATCCATTTATGATTTTAATAAATATAATTATGTATACTGTATATGTTGTTATCATTGCATACAGTTTTATAATATACTACAATACACTGAGGTGCAAATAGTATGTGCCACTATTTGCAGTAAGTATAAATAACATCTGACTACTATTTACACTTAGTGTAAATAGCATCTATACTGCACTTTATGCAAATAGCCTCTGCCGAAATCAAAACATGACCAGCAGTTATAATAAACCTACACTCATTGAAAACTCAAACCCAATGGAGAAGGTTATAATGAAGAGGTGCTGTACAGAGTGTTTTGAGTCTGTGCTCAGATTTGTCTCCATGGCTGACCATGTATGAGTGGAATTAGAGACATGAATGAGTCTGATGACTCTTCTGGCATTCAGTACTCATTCTCCAGCACCTTTAGTCAAGCAGGCCCTTGGTTCTGAATGACTGAAGAGCTGCACAAATGTACAGGATCAGTCATTAAAAACAAAGATAGAAACTGGTTAGAAATCAAAGAAATATATGGGAGAAGAAAATGAAGAAATTAAAGAACAGGAAAAGATTAATTAAATAAATTGATTGTAAAAAAGATTTTAAAAAAGAAGCACTAAAGTATAGTGTGGTATCTGTCAGGAGTCATAAAACAATGAAACACTTTAGTTTAGGGTCCAGTTCTCACTATTAAGTAGTTGCTTATTAGCATGCATATTATTAGTGTACATTCATTAGTGTTCATTCATTCATTCATATTATTAGGATATTGGCTGTTTATTAGTACTTATAAAGCACATATTAATGCCTTACTCTGCTTGACCATACTCTACATGTTAGTGTGCTACGGTTAGTGTGTAATGTTGCTGTTTGAGCATAAACAATGTCTGCAAAGTTAAGACGCTCACAGTTCAATGCAAAGGGAGATATTTTCTTTTAAAGAATTCTCTGTTTATGGACTACAACAAGTGGCTGGTAGGGAATACAACGAGCTTCTTCCTGGGTTAGTGACATCACTAACCCTAAAATTTACATAAACCCTGCCCCCGAGAACACGCAACAAAGGGTGAAATGTTGAGCTGCTTTAGAGAAGAGGAAGAGTTGCTGTAGTAAAGTGTTGTTGCCCTGCCACACAAACAAGGGTCAATTCAATGCTGGATTTGCACAAAAGTTTGCAAAAAAGACAGAAACTACATACATTTATCCACTAACCATTCAGAAACATCCAGACTGATTCTATAAGTTGTAACTTCTTCCTGAGTCTCTCCATTAGTGTCCAACTCCAGTTTGAACAATGTAAGGCTGAACACCGTTACTGACAATGGTCATTTTGTCTGCGTGAGATTCTCCAGCTTTTTGTAGAGCAACCGAAGGCAATGTGTTAAAGCTCCGCCCTCTTCTGGAAAGTGGACGGGAGCAGCAGCTCATTTGCAATTAAAGGGTTAGTTCACACAAAAATTAAAATTCTGTCATTTATTACTCACCCTCATGTCGTTCCACACCCGTAAGACCTTCCTTCATCTTCGGAACACAAATTAAGATATTTTTCATAAAATCCGATGACTCAGTGAGGCCTGCATTGCCAGCAAGACAATTAACACTTTCAATGCCTAGAAAGCTACTAAAGACATATTTAAAACAGTTCATGTGACAACAGTGGTTCAACCTTAATGTTATGAAGCGACGAGAATACTTTTTGGGCACCAAAAAAAAAAAAAACAACGACTTTATTCAACAATATCTGGTGACGGGTTTCAAAACACTGCTTCATGAAGCTCCGAAGATTCATGAATCTTTTGTTTCGAATCAGTGGTTCAGAGCGCGTATCAAACTGCCAAAGTCACATGATTTCAGTAAACGATGCTTCGTTACATAATAAGTGTTTCGAAATTTCAATGGTTCACCACTGGGGGGCATGACTTTGGCAGTTTGATACACACTCCGAACCACTGATTTGAAACAAAAGATTTGTTGCTCACACAAGGGCAAATTTGACAAGCTATAATAAATGATCTGGGGGGTATTTTGAGCTGAAACTTCACAGACACATTCTGGGGACACCAGAGACTTATCTTACATCTTGTAAAAGGAGCATTATAGGTCCCCTTTAACTATTACCTTAATAACTATTAATAAGCAGTCATTAGGAGTTTCATAGTGAGAATTGGACCCTAAACTAAAGTGTGACCAAAACAATGAAGCACTTGCGATAGCAGTAGTGTACTTCATCCATTTTGTTTACTCGTCACTTCAAAATAGTAGTCCCAACACAATTCTGCTTATGAACACAACATATAGTATTTGGTTGGTCATATAATCTCAACATGCAGGCCCCTATGAGAGGACAGACAATGAAATGACTGGAGTCTTTCATATGAGTGTACATGGTTTTAAGCATTTTAAATTAAATATACATTTAAAGCAAAAAGGAAAGTGAGTACAAGAGATTCACTTAATTAACACATATATGCAAATGTGTCGAATTTGACACCTCACAGATGAAGCGTGAGCATAAATATACTGTTGTGTTTCTGCAAAGGAAATATAGGTGTCAGCTTGACTACTCACATTCTACTTTCAAAGCTGCATTTGATTTATTTTTAAGTAGTTGGTTTCAGGTTCTCAAACATCAAGCAGATTTCCATAATCACTAATATAACAGTCCAAAAGCACTCTCTGTACCACTCCGCTTGTCTGTGTTTGTTCCATACAGAGTGTTAAGTATCAGTGTAGATTTTTCAGTCACTCTTTTAGCATCATTACACCAGTAGGTGGCGACAAGTGCCCGTCTTTATGAGTAAATAATTTGAATCATTCTCAACCGATTTGTTCAAAACACTCATTCATTCAGGTGTTCAAAAATCACATACTCTCTGTCACAGACACACCAGGCTCTGCACCCAGCCAATCACGTCGCACTCCCTCACCAGAGTACTGATCACATGCACCTGACACTCATCACCAGCCCAATCAGCAGCACTATTTAAGACGCCCACAGTCACTCAGTCATTGTCCGGTCTCGTTAATGCATACTTACCTGAATGCTTACCTTACGGACTCCTTACCTGTCTTCCGTGTGTCTCCATGTGTCTCCATGTGTCTCCATGTGTCTCCATGTGTCTCCATGTGTCTCCATGTGTCTCCATGTGTCTCCATGTGTCTCCATGTGTCTCCATGTTCCTCCATGTTCCTCCATGTTCCTCCATGTTCCTCCATGTTCCTCCATGTTCTCCAGTCCTTCGTGAGTGTCTGTGTGCAGCCGCTGTTCCCTGTCTCCTGGTAATCGTTGAATCTGGTCTTGATATATCTACTGTCTGGAAAACCTCATCTGAAATACTTACCAGTTACTGCTCTGGTTGTCTCAATAAACATCATAACCTCTACCTGTGTCTCCGACCTCCTGTGTTACGTAACACTCTCTTATGTGAGTACTTTTGAATAAGTACTTTGTGAATGAGTACAGCATGAATAAGTACAGCATGAATTCCATGTTGGTCCAGGCTGGTTTATGCAAGAGCCGGTACAGTGCTGGTCTAGCTGGTGGACCAGCATAGTCATGCTGCTCTCAAGCAAAACTGAGCTGGTGTAGCTGGTCCACCAGCACTCCCGCTTCCCATGTTCAGGACCAGCAAACCAGCAACAACCAGCATCCCATGCTCGTCCTAGCATGGAATACGTATCTTATACTGGTGACCAACAATGCTGAATTTTTAAGCAGGGTAACATATTGCTTGTTGGAGAATATTGAATATTGGTTGAATATATCCTTGACAGTTTTTTTTCTGCATCCCTCTACCACCCCGTCTCCTTGCACTCACAAAGATACGGGGGAGTACTCTGGGTTTGGGCCACATTCCGAGCTCAGAGCCCTCCCCCGGACAGCAAGCCAAATATGCATACTATCTAATCATTTGTAAATGTGAACTCATGAACTCAACTGATTTGTTCAAAACACTGAGTCATTCAGAAACAAAACACCACGAATGTGTGTTGCTGGCAGTTCAGTTTGAAACAAGGCGCGGTTTGCATGAAAAAATGTGAAAGATGTCATGCGGACCCGGGAGAGCACCAGGTTACCAAACCCGAGACTACCTGCACTTTAAAAAATGTTAAATGTTAAAAACAACCCAAGTTGGATAAAATGGACAAACCCAGGTATTGGGTTGTTTTAACTCAACTATTGTTTAAGAAATTACTGTATTGCTTAAAATGAACCCAAATGTGTTGGAAATGAACATTTATTAATATGTTTAATGAATAATAATTAAACAATAAATATGTATTAAATTGCTTATTAATAAATCTTCACATTTTGATTATTATTGTTGCCTCTAGTAATGTGTCTGATTTTTAATTTCCAACCTATTTTGGGTTCATTTTAAGCCAGCAATATAGTAATTTTTAAACAATAGTTGGGTTAAATAAAACTGCCCAGCACGTTGGGCAAACATTTAACCCAACCACTGGGTTTGTCCATTTTCAACCCAACTTGGGTTGTCTATAACCCAACCACTTTTTTTAGAGTGTGTAGAATGTGGTCTGAGTTCAGTTGCACTGGAACTGTGGTGCGATTCACGTGAATGTAAAAGCAACTCGGACTCAGGTGCACACTTGTTCAGGAAGTAAAGTAACCTGCGCATGCAACTTAGCCCATGACGACATCATTAGTTCAACAAAACACATGTAAATGAATGGCTTGCAATTCGCTGTCTCCTGAAAAGAGTCCATTTGCAAACAGCAGAAAGCCGCCTTCAAGCGACGCACATACAGTAACTCAAAGTGTCGTTCACTCTGCTATGCATAATAGCACACATTAATAAAAAAACACAATATATTCATGCACTGTGCATGTTAGTACAGTGGCCGAGAGAGCTCAACGCGCTGCAAATGAAGAAAACACATGCAAATAGAAAAAACACCAGCAAATAAAGAAAACATCTTCATCAGTTTGACAACACATGAGCTGCAAAAGCGCATTTGTCTATTTGTATGTGTTGTGGACTTTTGCAGCGCGTTTGTCTATTTGGATAGTGTTGTGGACTTTTGCAACGCGTTTGTCTATTTGTATAGTGTTGTGGACTTTTGCAGCGCGTTTGTCTATTTGTAAGTGTTGTGGACTTTTGCAGCGCGTTTGTCTATTTGTAAGTGTTGTGGACTTTTGCAGCGCGTTTGTCTATTTGTATGTGTTGTGGGCTTTTGCAGCGTGTTTGTCTATTTGTAAGTGTTGTGGACTTTTGCAGCGCGTTTGTCTATTTGGATAGTGTTGTGGACTTTTGCAACGCGTTTGTCTATTTGTATAGTGTTGTGGACTTTTGCAGCGCGTTTGTCTATTTGTAAGTGTTGTGGACTTTTGCAGCGCGTTTGTCTATTTGTAAGTGTTGTGGACTTTTGCAGCGCGTTTGTCTATTTGTAAGTGTTGTGGACTTGCAGCGCATTTGTCTATTTGTATGTATTGTGGACTTTTGCAGCGCGTTTGTCTATTTGTATGTGTTGTGGACTTTTGCAGTGCATTTGTCTATTTGTATGTGTTGTGGACTTTTGCAGCGCGTTTGTCTATTTGTATGTATTGTGGACTTTTGCAGCGCGTTTGTCTATTTGTATGTGTTGTGGACTTTTGCAGCGCATTTGTCTATTTCAGGGGTCTCAAACTCAAATTGGCGGGGGGCCGTTTCTGTGATTGACACCTCATTGGAGGGCCATATTAACATTCAAGCGCAAGAAAGCACAACATTTCAGAAAATTTACTTTTCTTTGCATTATTTCTCATTTACTTCAAATTTCATTAGGCCTACTAAAATATTTTTATACGTATACTATAAATATTTTATTTACCATACTAAATGTAAACAGCAGTGTCTCTCTCATTGTTACAGAGTGTAATATAATTATATAATACTATTACTAATATAATACTACTAATATACTAATATAATACTACTAATATAATACTATTAATTGCAATAGTCTGGTGCAACTTCTCACATCCAACAAGGTGCATGGAATAAAAAAAAATAGTAATTTAGGAACAAAACCAGCAACACTTGTGGCGTGGAGGGGTCAGAAATAAACAAAAAACTGGAGCTATATATATCAACTTTATTTTGCCAAAAAAAAAAAAAATCTCATTGTTACATACATTATTAGTTTTTAACATTTAGTGGAAGTATTTTCCCTTACTTTATGTTAGCTTAAATAACATTAAAATCTTGCACTGAACAACACTGTACTGAACAAATACAATCCCTGAATACATTTGTACACTCTTCTGTTTCTTGCCAGACATCTGGCAGCGCTTCTGCTCACACAGCTGAGACACATTTGTCCAAGATGCCGTTTGAGCATCGGTAACGTTTAATAGTTTCATCGGACACGTTTTAGTGGTTTAAATCGACGCTTGTGACTTTAAGTCGAGTGCTTTTACTGTAATTTAGGCAAGCGCGCTCATAATAGAAGTGACGCGGTTGAAAGCGCGGCNATACATTTGTACACTCTTCTGTTTCTTGCCAGACATCTGGCAGCGCTTCTGCTCACACAGCTGAGACACATTTGTCCAAGATGCCGTTTGAGCATCGGTAACGTTTAATAGTTTCATCGGACGCGTTTTAGTGGTTTAAATCGACGCTTGTGACTTTAAGTCGAGTGCTTTTACTGTAATTTACGCAAGCGCGCTCATAATAGAACTGACGAGGTTGAGAGCGCGGCTCATGGTTGCATAGCAACGACAGACGCCACTGGAGCGAAAGCGCTTTGGAAAGAAGGAGAATGCGGCGGGGCCGCTTATGTGACGCGATCTGTGAATGTCCCTTAGAACGGCGACTTTTTCTTTGCATATCAGACAGGTAGCAACTAGAGAATAATAATTTAGCGGGCCGGATTATGTTTTATTTTTGAGATCAGTTGCGGGCCGGGTAGAGGGGGAGGGCGGGCCGGCAGTTTGAGACCACTGGTCTATTTGTATGTGTTGTGGACTTTTGCAGCGCGTTTGTCTATTTGTATGTGTTGTGGACTTTTGCAGCACATGTGTTGTCAAACTGATGAAGATGTTTTCTTTATTTGCTGGTGTTTTTTCTATTTGCATGTGTTTTCTTCATTTGCAGCGTGTTAAGCTCTCTGCGCCACCGTATATGTTTGTGATGATGTAAGATGAACACAAATGCTGTGAAACCAGACCAATGCTGCGGGGGGCACCGGGAAGAATCACGCTCGGACTCGGGCCGCAACAAACGCACCCAGTGTAAAAGTCCCATTAAACTAGTTTCACATACAAGAAGGTCTTTGGGACACATCTTGATTTTTTCCCTTATTTACATACTTATTTGTTGAAATTGTTAGTGTGATATTGCTTTAACCTGCAACTGTTACGGATGCTTGTGCAGTAAAGATGAGACGTTCCCAGAGATCCACAATAATGAGTATTTATTTACTTAACGAAGGAGCGAAGCCACAACATCACATTAAACAACATTAAGAACAGACAAGGAGTGAAGGGAGTGAGTCCATATATATAGGGAGTGCTGACGAGGAAGTCCAGGTGATGATGATCGGTGATGATGGGGAGATGACGAGGGAAGTGAGTGCAGGTGTGGAGACAGGAGGATCATGGGAATTGGAGTCCAAGGAACAAGGGATCTGTGACAGCAACTTTTTCAACAGCAGAAAGTGAAAGATTCCACCAACAAAACAAGCAACAAGTAAGGTTTATTGATCTAATCCAGAGCAATGACAGGGAAACAAATCTGCAGGCAATTAAGCTCAGAAGCACTAAAGCTGGAGTCAAAATTTAAATTGAAAATTGGGTTGGGAGTTTTCTCTTCCACTGAATTAATGGTTGAACTTAAACAGCACACCAAAGACCACCAGCTGTAATATAACAAAAGTACACATGCAGCAAGGTACCTCTTCGTTTTAGCTTGAGAGGTGGAAAATTCAGACTGACAAAAGGGATGAGAAGCTCAGAGAAATAGAGCAAAGATAGAGGATGACTGAAACTGAAATGATTTGCTGTCTGATCTGTATATTCCACCTGCTTCTATACAGCTCCAGTGAGATAACATGGCCTTTTACACCAGGCCATTCGTGTTATGAGTTTTGAAAATCTGTGTGCCTGTGTATATGCACCCAGACACTTGTCTGTTTGACAAGCCTTCAAGGATGCATTTTATAAAATTATATTTTTATCACAAACCTTGCAATAGAAAGCATTCCTTTTTTTGTTACATTACTATTCATGCAACACGTTGCTTAAATAGCCTACATTTCAGATGGGACTCTATTCCTCAAAAGGCAATCTTTGACAAAGTCAAAGCTGCAGCCTCTGCAGAATCTACTAATAAAGCATAAACCACTGTGACAAAGCACAGCCTCTTGCCATTTGAACTATTGCCATATCTAATAAATATTCATGCATGTCTATATTAAATATTGATAAACTGTTTCCTAATAAACACAATTTGGGCCATTTACCAGTCTTGAGGTTATTAGTTTTGTAAAACAGATCACCCATTGTAGTATTTAGATCATCAAAAAATGCGGTAGGTCCTATTCTTTTCACCTCTATATAGCTAGAAGGCCAACACCATCGTAGAATGCACAGCCTCCAGACCAAATAACATCATTAAGACACTTTGCAGCACATGAAAATGGATACATATGTTTAGATAATGTAGTTATTATGATCTCCAGCTTGTGGTGGAAGCCTCACACAGCTTGTCATTTCCTATAATATATTTCTTTTCTCTCTCTCCCTCTCTCTTTTGTTTTTTTTTTGACTGCCAGTCCAGTTTTTCCCTTGAGGCTTTCTTGACATAATTTAGCTAACATCCTTCCTGACTGATAACCCCCTGTACATTTCCATTACTGTGATGTAGATACAATAATATTCATTCACAATAGGGAGAGACTTTTATCCAAAGCATCTTGCGTTGTATTCAAACTACACATTTTATCACTTCATGCATTCACTTGTAAGTAGACTAATGCCCTATCACCATGCTTTACTGTTTGAGCTACAGGAATACAGAATAGTCAGAAAATCCCCTAGTCCATTTTAGAAGTTATTTTAGTTTAAAAGCTTTAGCCATATTCATTAGTTTGAAGAAGTTGTATCTTAGATTCAGCAACGAATCTGAAGGAAAAATTTACAAGTAGGCTACTTAGCATAAACTCCAAATGCAAGTACAAATCTGCTGTGTAGTGATTGCAAAACAAGTTGATAGCTTCATTGTTACTTCATGGTTAAATAAAACAGGAAGCTCAAAATTGTTCTGAGTGAAGCATCTGTAATCATGCATCCCAGTTTCAATAGATATTTTTCAAAGATGATGTGAGTAGGATGGCAATTAATGATTATTTTGAATCAATTAATTGATTAACTGATCTATTGTTACTTTAATTAAATGAACGATTGGAATTTATGCCTGATTTTATTTTATTTATTAAAAAAAAAAAAAAAACATTATTTCACATCCTGCCCAATGTGTAAACTGTGTATGAAAACAAAAATAGTGAATTTATCTATATATTGAAAATGATATATACATTATGTGCCAAAAGTTTTAAAACAAAGTTAAGCAGAAGATAGTTTAAATTGCATTAAAATTTTCATAAAATACCATTATTAGCATTATTAGCCAGTGCTTATTTAATGCATATTTTATACTATATCTGATTATATGTAAGTGTGAAACAGTGAAAGTGGGTTTATCGCATTAATGTACCAATTTCTCCAAAATATTTGAAATGCAAAGATAGTTGTACATATGTATTTTTTATTTCTACTTAAATTAAGTTTACATTAAATCTAAACTGGGGTTCTTACCAAATTGTACACTTTTGTTTCAAATCACATTTATATTTATGCAGTTGGTAAAGGCTTTTATACAATTCAAGGTACTTTTTATCAGTATATGCATTCCCTGGGAATCAAACCAATGGGCTTGCCATTGCTAATGCCATGCTCTAAAGTTTCAGCTATATGACAATCACCCTTGTCACAGTCAAGAAGAAAAACATTTTTCTTGTTCAAGAACTCGTTTCACTCAGATATACATCACATTAGAGAAGAAAAGACTATTGCAACTTCACTTTTTGGCTATTAAAACTGAAGCGTTGTGCTAGAATTCACACTCTGCCTCTGTAAAAAGTAATGGTAATGCCAGCCTTCTTTGATTTGATTGACCATCTCAAGTCATTTTGAAATTGCTCAGATGAGAAAAGTGGTAATCTTAGTGTTGTACAATATTTTTCTATATATAGGTGATTATTTCACGACTTTTAATATATACACCTCGGAAAAAATACAGAGGTCCAGAAATCAGGAACATCAATGTGGGTAGAACCATGGTAAGAGGAAAAATCTCAGGCCATTTATCTTAGTGATAAGTATGTGGTCTTTTTCTACTGTCATCTTGTTACAAATATTTTAATGATATTTTAAAGATATAATTTTACACTTTTTTAAAAGTCCTATTTCAGTCAGAATTTAGTGAGAAGACCACAGGAGGACTGCACAATATGCATTAGAAAGATATTCAGCCATTACTGTGTAAATAATGTTTCACAATTCTTGTTAATAACAGTATTGTTGGTATACTCAGCTCTGCTGTCAGAACTGACAAAAAACCTCATGGAAGTGATTTATGGTATCTTTATTTATCATACCAAACATTGTATGTCAACTTGGATATGTAAGTGTTTTTTTCTAATGTGGTGACTGACAAGGGTGATTGTCATGTAGCTGAAACAGTAGAGCATGGAAAGGTCATTGGTTCGATTCCCGGGGAATGCATATATATATACTGATAAAAAAAAGTATACCTTGAATTGTATAAAAGCCTCTACCAACTGCATAGATATAAAAGTGATTTGAAACATTTTGCATTGAATTAACTGATTGTTGACATTACCATATGGAAAGATGATTTGATGTGTTCTGGTGATTGAATCGAATATTTTCAGTAGCCTAGTCACAATAATCTTGTGTTTGTAACAATGGTTTTTATGAAAGGAAACATAAACAGCCAGCTTAATGAAAGCCCAAAACTATAGTTTTTACATAAATGTTATAGTTTTATAAGCTAGATATTTGAAAAATGCTACAAACACTGTAAACGAACAAAACACTGTAAACTTTCGAAATGGAGCTGGTTAATATTTTGTTTTAGTACGTACCGAAGCAGGAGTTGATGAAGCCGTACCACATGCAGCCGTGTCGTCCGAGTAGCCACCGTCCCCGCACACTGGACGCGAAGCTCAGGGTCGTCCCGAACATACACACCAGCATGTCGCTGACGCTAATGTTAAGAAGCAGCATGTTAACCGGCGTCCGGAGCATCTTGAACTTACAGAAGAGAACTAATACAATAAAGTTGTTGAAAAAGCCGAAAGTCATTATGAATCCCAGGAACACGGACAGGGCGATGAAGCCCGCGCGAGAGAGCGTCTCCACCGGCGAGTCGCTCCAGTCCTCGTCCAGAAGACTTAACCGGTCTTCATCGCTCATGTTAAAGCTGTAGTTTAAGTCAGTCTGCTCGGAAAACATCCTTAGGAATAGTTAGAAAAGTTATTATGAGTCAGTGCTGGATTTTTTGAGAGACTCCTTCAATGAACACCTCAGCGTACTCCGGCGCATCAGCATCATGATTCAGTTAGTACAGATGATAATGATGATGATTCTCATTTGACAGCGCGCTTCACCTTTGAGAGCACTTTGGACTGCTGAACGCTTGACGCTCAAAAGAGACAAGCAAACTATCTAAATATCGGTTAGACAGTACTCCTCATTATGGTCTGCGGAACCCATGATATATACCTGACTGTTTGAACTATTATTAGTTTTTCACAAGGTCAGTAGCCTACGTGTCGCAGCAACGTATTGTGGTAAATTAATGTTAACCGTTTGATGTCCGATAACGCGCTACTTCATTTGTCTACGTATTGCATCCTAGAGGCAAAACGTTCCCTTCTCAGTCCCAGCTCTGCATCGGTACGCGTCGTTCTGTATTCCAGCCGAGTGCGCGAGCTTTGCTGGACGCGCAACAGGCGAGTAATATAAAGGCATCTTGACGTCACGAGAGAGACCTGACTAACACACCAACCTACTTGAACAACTAAATTATGCTCTATACCTTAAAATATTAGCTACTGATAAACCACCATGATGATACAGGTGGTAAAACAGAACTGAAGTCAATTAAACTCTTTCCATGAACAATTACTGATGTGCACAGTATTAGCACCATGAGTGGTAAAATCTAAATAGGTCTAATGCTTTAAACATTAATCAAGTAACAGAAAAAAAATAGAACATAAATCAACTTTATGTACATAACTAATAATAAAATAAGTATTTGCATACAATTATATCACATGCAGTCCCTACGTCTGTTCACATATTTCATCCCCCAGGGAGCTCAAATTGTCAGGGATCAGAATTACATTCTAAATGGCTATTGCTGACTGGGGACTAAAGCCTTCTGCAGAGATTACTACCAGATGGATATGCTTTTACCCATTTTACATAGCTGTCAATGTAAAGGGGAATGAGAAAGAGGCATGGCCATATGCAGGGTTTTAGAAATACCAATGTCCAAAAAGTGAGCTTGCTTGGGGTGTTCAAGGTCCCCTGTGAAATTTAGATTCCTTTGTTCCACAAATGTGAATTTTAAGACATCATTCTAAATATGAAAGACTGGACAACAACAGCTTTAAAACCATGTCAATCTTTTATTTTCGTTGGAGTCAGTGAAAAAAAGTAAACACATGATCATGAAAAAAAGCGTTTGAGACAGAGACAGCATTTAAATAGGTAAATCATAATGGAATAATTATAAAATCTTAGGTGTACTACCCCTTTAAATTTTGAGCACAGGTCAGCCATGGACATACTGATATATAAAAGGTTGCGGGCATTAGAGGTTTTCTTGTCTGCAAGACAACCTGTCACTCACATGAGATCAAAGCAGCAAACCACAACCATCCAATTAATTCCCAATTTCCCAATGGAGAAAATCAAGTCCCGCCCTACATTTTTTCTTGTTCAAGAAGTTGTTTCACTCAGATATACATTGTAATAAGGAACAAAAGACTTCTGCAACTTCTGTTTCATGCAGACATTAGCTCTGGTTAAAAAAGAGAAAAAAGAAAATCATCATGAAAAAAAAGACTAAGACCTGAAATGTTTGCACTTAGACCATCATATTTCAGAGAATACATATAGCTCTATGGAAAGAACATGTGAACATAGAAATACAGGCATGCCTAGAGATTAAACACAAAAGAAAATGGTTTTCACAGAATTTTGGTTTCTTTGGAGATTCAAGACTCCTTAAACCTTAAAGGGTTAGTTCACCCAAAAAATAATGTAATTAATTACTCACTCTCATGTCGTTCTACTCCCCAAAGACCTTTGTTCATCTTCGGAACACAAATAAAGTCAAAACACAGTTCATGTAAGTTCAGTGGTTGTACCTTTTAAAACACTGCTTCGGAGCTTTACGAATCGAATTTGATTTGTAAAACTCAGAAGCAGTGTTTTGAAATGGCCCATCACTATATTGTTGAAAAGTGGTTATTTTGTTTTGTTTTTTGGCGCACAAAAAGTATTATCGTCGCTTTATAATATTAAGGTAGAACCACTGAACTCACATGAACTGTTTTAAATATGTTTTTAGTACAGCTTTCCTGTAGCTCAGTGGTTAGAGCGTGGCACTAGCAATGCCAAGGTCATGGGTTCGAGCCCAGGGATTGCACATACTCAGATACAAATGTATAATATAATGCAATGTAAGTCGCTTTGGATAAAAGCGTCTGCCAAATGTAAATGTAGTACCTTTATGGATCTTGAGAGTTACAATGTCATTGCTGTCTATAGAGGCCTAACTGATCCATCGGATTTAATCAATATATCTTAATTTGTGTTCCGAAGATGAACGGTCTTACGGGTGTAGAACGACATGAGGGTGAGTAATAAATTACATTATTTTTAATTTTTGGGTGAACTAACCCTTTAAGAGAATATATAACTTAGAACATACAACCCAAATTCCAGAAAAGTTGGGACGTTTTTTCAATTTGAGTAAAATGAAAACTAAAATACTTTTAGGTCTGTGTAATGCTTCACAATTCAGTTTTCAAACTATACTAATGCAAATGCAAAAATGAAAAATTTAAACCAGACGTTCCTTTTTTTTTCGTGTACTACATCAATAGATACTTTTGCTAAATTATGACTTTAGAAACAATCATTTCAATAAATGAAATCTAACCTATTTTCTATTTTTCCATTTTTTTGTCTTGTAATTTGCTGCGTGGGCTGTACCATTAGCATGGGGGCTCAATCTCTTCACAGCAGCTCCTATCTTAACACTAGAACCGTACATTTTCAAATGTACATAACAGGTTTTCAATAAAAGATTTAAGTCTCCCACTCATTGACTTTTACTAAAATTGTGTAATTTACAATGCCTTGGTGTTAAAAATTGTTTAGATAAAAGCAGATCAAAAAACGGGGCATTTATACCTATAAGCGCCGCGCGGGTCAAATTCACCTGCTATATAATGCCTGTTTTTCGAGCTGTTCATTTTCGCGTCCCCTTATGTTTAAACATTGTAGATTGCTAGGCAACTCCTTTCACTTACTGAATTAGCAGTCATCGGTTTCATAAATAAAGTCACAATGAGTAAAAGCCGGCGATTTATGGATGCCGAAGAGGTAGAAGCCCTAAATGCCATGAGTGATGGAGAGTCTGATAATGGTGAGATCAGTGACGCGTCCTGGGTCGGCTCAGCATCTGACGGCTTATCTGACAGCGATCCAGAGCCTCCGAGAAAAATTAGACTGAGTCTGGACAGGATTGCTACAATAGTTACAGATCAGCATCAATGAACTTTGGATATAAATAATTAAGGTGAAGCTTGAATTTGTCATCGCATCATACATCCTATGCAGTGTGGTGAATTATTGTTCATTATTGTCTATAGGCTATTTTAGTAATTTAAATAACATGGGTTATCTTAATATATGATTAATTATAATATTACACCACCCAAATATGTATTTACTTCCTTCTAATTCTCGTTGTCAGTGCAGACTTGTTTAGCTTGACTGTTATGAAAAGTGATTAGTGTAGCCTGCATAAAAAAAGCCTTGCACATAAAACAACAGGACAAAAATATAGTTGATGACTAGACATAATCATTTCATGACTCTAGACACTTCTTTGTGAAGACAGTGACATAATACAGTGAAATAACATGTTCTTTATCCATATAAAAACAGGTGTAATGTGTGTGGGTAAAATTACCCGCATGGCGGTTTTAGGTATACAGCGACCCCTGGCGGTTCTAGTGTTAAGGAGTTGACTTACACAGTCAAGTTCGGGAGCAAGGCTAAGAAGTCGACTGTTGTTATTCAGTTGTTTCCCTGATGTAAGCTGTGCCATATCGGAGGGGAAGCTTTCCCATTGAGCTTGCTGAAGGATAGCTATTTCAGCCTTCAGCTGAGAGATTGGCCTCATTTTCCCTGAGAGATTCTGAAGTGGCTGTCAGTAACTCTTGAAACGTCAGAAATTTACTTGGATCAGGTATAGACAAGCAATATGCAGTATTAGTCAGACCACAGAATGTAGAGTTTCTTAGTTCATCACTGTCAATAAGAGAGGATGGGGGTGTAACCGGCCACTGATCAGATGAGAGATGAAGGAATGGTGGCCCGGTATTCCAACGACTTTGTGGCCCTAGTTCTGCCAGCCTTTTCCCTCGGGTGATATCATCTGCCGGGTTACTGTCTGTATCAACATATTGCCATTCACAGTGGCTGATAAGGTCCTGAATTTCTGTCACTCGTGTACCAATGAAGACCTTGAATCGACAGGATTTGGATTTAATCTAGTTCAAGACTGTGGTGGCATCAGTCCAAAGGAATACTTGCTGAATGGGCAAAGTCAGTTCATTCTGCAGGATCTTGGCCAACTGAGCACCTGTTAGGGCTGCACATAGTTCTAAATGAGGTATTGACAGACGTTTTTTGGGAGCCACTCTTGATCTGGCCACTATGAATGTGATCTCCACTTCTCCCTGTTGGTCTTCTGTTCGAAGATAAGCAACAGACCCATAAGCTGACTCAGACGCGTCACAGAAGATATGGATATCTCGCTGGCTTGAAACATCATCCTTCGGTGCACTGCAATAGCATCTGGGCAAGACTATCTTTTGTAAGTTACTGAGCTCCTCTGCCCATCTGTTCCAAGCATTTACTAAGTCTTCAGGTAACATGGGATCATCCCAATCTCTCTTCTTGTCCCATGGTTGCTGCACTATTACCTTTGCACGGGATGTTGTAGTCAAGAGGATCATATTAGCTGCCAAGTACCTTATAAATACTGCATATAGTAACTTCCTGGCACTCTATAACACAGAGCTTATATGACAAGGTATCAGTTTGACAGTTCCACTGAAGTCCAAGCACTGATTCATGGTTTGAGGCATTACCCTTGGTAATCAATCGCTCAGCACTGTCAAATCTGGATGCCGCTGACAAGTAACTTAAGGTGCGTTACTGGCCCACTGCCTAAGTTCGAATCCTCCTTCTGCCAAGATATTCTACAAACTCATCTACCATGAGCCTTGCTTCATCTACAGAGGTCAGACTTTGCAGGTAATTGTCTACATAAAATGACTTCAGTACAGCATCACACACTTTTTCACCAGGCTGACTGTTTTCCAGAATATGCTTCTGCAAGGCAAAGACAGCACAACATGGGCTACTAGAGGTCCCAAAGGGGAGAACTTGCCATTCATATACTCTGGGCTGCATTTCTCTTTGTTGGTCTTTCCATAGGAAACAGAGAAGGGGTCGATCTTCAGGAAGGAGTCTAATCTGGTGGAACATTCCCTTAATGTCGCTGCTGATGGCAATAGAATGTTCTCTGAATCTCAGTAGCACAGCCAGTAATGAGGAAGTCAGTGCAGGTCCTGGAAGTAACAGTTCATTGAGGTTGTTTCCTTGAAACTGGAATGAACAGTTGAAAACCACTCTATATTTCCCATTATGTTCAACCATATGGTGTGGAATATACCAACTCACTGGAGTGTCTTCTGCTCCTGACTGCAGTTCAGCAATGTAACCTGCCTGATCCAGTCATTTAATCTCAGCCTGGTAGATAGGTGCTTGATCAGGAGACTTACTGAGGTGATGCTCTAGGCTTCTTAGATGAGGCATTACCGCTGCTTTAGGTGCACAGAGAGGAGGCATATTTTGAGCAGTGGGGTAGCATATCGCCTGATCCCATCAACTTCAACTCTGACAGTTTTTTGTTCCAGTAGTTTTAGTGACTGCTGGTCTTGTACTGATCGAGTACTCGTCTTCTCATCCCTCCAAGGAAAGACATCCATTTGCCAGAGTCTTTCAACTTGTTTGTGCAGAGAAGCAGAAGGTGACAAACTTGTGAACAGACATTGTTGCTCTGTAAGGCGATGTTGCAGAGCTGGAACTGGTCCTTGCAAAGTCCATCCAAGGCGAGTTCTAATTGCAGCAGGACCTCCTGGTGGGCCCAAGCGAACTGGATCAACTGGAGTGATTAAATGAGGGCAGTATGATCCAATGAGCAAAACTGGATGAGCAGCTTCAATATCTTGGAGGGGAAGTCATTTAAGGTGACGGTACCTTTTCCGTAAAGCCTTAACAGGATGACAGTGTACTCCAAGCCCCAGCTCTGATGCAGTGAAAGCTCCACTGATTGGATATACCTTGTTTGGCTGACAGGCTGGTGAAAGGTTGAAGGAAACAGTCGCCCCATGCAGGACCTTTAGCTCTTGTCTGACTGTGCGCAGGGGCAGGTCCTCTGGATTACCTTTCAATTTCAGCTGGTAGCCGCAGCGTGCAGCAAAATGCTCCTTTCTGAGCCATCATCAAGAATGACATAATCATTCATGGATTGATCTCCATTTCTTAGAATGACTTTACATATCTTCAACAGTACCTTCTGACTTCCTGGGGTCTTGTCAATGAATAACACATCGTTGGCGGCCTCACCCCATTATAGGGCTAGCAGATGGATCCTCTCCTTCCACTGCTTTCTCCTTGTTCCGTACATTAATTTCATAAAGAACAAGCAAGTGACGCAAATTACATGCTTCGCAGCGCATCTTAAGATTACACTCTGATGATCTATGGCCTCGTCCACAGCGACCAGCATCAGTTGTGCCCCTTAATCCAATTTTGCTTTTGAGATTTGGAGAGTTGAGAGAAATTGGCACAATTATTCAATGACTGTATGTTATCACAGTAAGGGCAGTAAGGTTTTGCCATTGTGGTCTTAACTGTGACAGGTGATGGAGGTGCTGAAGGGGATTTCTCAGTGCCAAGTAGAACTTCTGTCCCTTTGTGGAATGACTTTAACTTCCTTGGTGGATCCCGAGATGACCAGGTTGAGTACCCTCTACCAGAGCGGCTTGTATATCTTGTGGAATCTTCTTGCACTTGGATTTCATATTCTAACCAGTCTGAGAAGTCAAGGAGGGTAGGAATCTTTACATCTAAAGGATAGATGAATCTTTTGAAACTGCTTCTCAGATCATGTGGCAATTTACTCAGAAGTCTGGACACATGAGATCCACAATTTAATTCCACTTTGCCAGGCTTACCTAGTTGTCGCAACATTCGTACCAAGGATCTCACTCTCAGAGCATACATTCGGAAGGTTTTGATATCTCCTGTGTTGATGCTCGGTCCCTCCATCAATTCCACTATGCGGTGCAACGCCAATTGATGTGGCTGGCCATACTGCTGATTTAGGGGCATCCATGGTGTTAGTATAAGGATGACATAAACTGCTGTAAGATTCAGCAATTAGCTGAGTTTCTTCAAGCTCTAGATGTCCTAGCAGAATTTGGAATTTGAAGCGCTCTGTGGTATCAACTGGCAGAATGTTTTCCAAAGCAATCTTTAGTCGTGCAAACTCTCTGGGGCTTGGGTGAATTAGGTCAGGAATCATAGGAGTAGGTCCACGATATACTCTATCTTGGTCAACAGATGAACTTGGAGAGTGGTGGTCCCCTTCTCTTATTCTTAAATGATAGCTTGAGCCGTAGCCTGGAGGAAGATTGTGAAGAGGGAGATCAGACATGACTTACATCTCTTCTCTTATTCTGTCTTGGTGGACTGGTGTTATCTTTCTGGTGCCTGGATGAACTCAGGCACAGGTTTCTCATGCCATCAACAGTAGAGGAAAAACTTTCTTTACTGCTTGAACACTCCACTCTCCACACTGTCTGTTGAACTACCATCTTATAATGTATCATGAGATGCATGGGCATAGTTTGGATTTGACAAAGGTTGAGCTAATCTTGGCCTCTGTGGGGCTGGTACTGGTTTAGGGCAGTCTAGGGTCTTTCACTGACCAGGTACAGGGAGTGGAGATGATATCTGAGGAAGTTGTGGCTGCTGATTTTGCTAGCTTAACAATTGTTTCACCGCTGCTTGTAATTGAGTCATCTGTGACGTAAACTTAGTATTGGCCTGCTTAAGATCATCTCTTTCCTCTTTCAGTTGCTGTACTGTGGTAATCAGGTCACTGTGGAGTTTCCTTAAATCAGCATTTTCCTCACGTAGTGCTTCCACATGTTGGTCCCACCGATCTGTTGTATACCACTGTTGTGGACTGTGATAATCACCATGATATGTTGCTGCCTGTGGGGTGCCCGTCCTGACATCCTCTTCGGCTGAAGCAGCACATGAGGATTTTTGGGAATAGCTGGGTGGTGTTAAGGGTCTAGGTAGGTTATAAACAGTCAAGTCATAATCCTGCAAGTATGCTGGAAGAGCTGATTGTCTCCTGGGATGCTCAACATGAACTTCATCTGATGGCTGCATCTCCATAACGGTGGAAAACTCTGACTCCGGCTCGAAGGACCATAAAGAAAACTGTTGAAGACTTCAATCCATTTTAGGGATTGCCAGTGGGGGACTAGTTCACCACAGATGTCTGGTTAGAGACATGAAGAAGCAGCATGAAAGTTCTTTGATGTTCACTTTATTTCACCACCTTAATTCCACAGTGTGAATAAACTTTGAGCACATAAGTACAAGTACATTGACATTTGAGTGAGTATATGTGTGTTTTGTTTCATACTATATTTGCACACATCACCCAATGTGAAGGAAGCAAAAGGTCTGTTTGTTTTCACCCGCTTCATGAGGAGCTATATTCAGAGAAAGCTAATCAACGCCACCTGCTGGAAATGGGCGGAGCATAGCGTCTTACGTTGCTGCTTTGACAGTGCACTCTGACATTGGCTGATTGCCAGAGCAAGTCTCTCAGACATAAATACAACCTTTTTAACAGTTATTAACTCTGTTTATTACAGTAGAGACAGTTCGCTGGAGAAGAGGCAAATCTGATATATCTAAAGTGCTGCAAGTCAAGAGATGATTTATTTATTTAATTATTTTCAATTATTAATTTCATAATAACTGGCTACTGATTTGCACATAGCCCGTCTTGTTTGTATTTATTTATTGACTTATTCGATATTACTTTATTTAATGCCATGCCAGGTGGTGTACCCAAATAATTTGGGAATTCAACATTCGATAGTGAACCGAATCTCGATCTCGAGCTGCCCTCCGTCTGCTGCCTATCCCACTGAAAATGAACTGGGATCTCGTGGTTGTACTGTAGCCTACCGCGTAAAATGCATCCCCCTGACCAAGAGTATAAGGTATATTAATAAAATAAAGTAATAACGAATAAGTAGGTAAGTACAAACAAGCTGGACTTTTCCCGGGACTGCCTTATATTTAGCACAGTCATTAGGCTATATTAATAATAAAAATGATGGCACAAAAAAAAAGAAGAAAAAAAAAGACGGCACTTTGAGTGAAAAAGGTCATCTTCTGTGTTCAGTCCTTTAAACCACTCCTGAACGTGCAGTGTAAATAAGATAGTTACGTTAATGAAATGATAGTAGTCCGCGGCCACACCCCCATGCTAATGGTACAGCCCATGACGCAAATTACAAGACAAAAAATGGAAAAATAGAAAATAGATTTAATTTATTCAAATGATTGTTTCTAAAATCATGATTTAGCACAAGTAAAATTGAAAAAAAAGGGGAGAAAATGGCAAATATCCATTGATGATGTAACCGAAAAACAAGAAAAATAAACGCCTGGTTTAAATTTTTCATTTTTGCATTTGCATTGTATGGTCTAAAAACTGAATTGTGAAGCATTACACGGACCCTTTCAAATCACATAAGCTAATATTTTATTCACAATAGAACACAGATAACATGACAAATGTTTAAACAGACAAATTTTACACTTTTATCCACTAACTGAGCTGATTTCAAATTTGATGCCTTCTACAGGTCTCAAAAAAGTTGGCAAGGGGGCAACAAATGGCTGAAAATACAAGAAATTTTGAAAAGATTCAGATGGGAGAACATCTAGTAACTAATTAAGTTAATTGATTTTTAGCTATAAAAGGGATGTCTTAGAGAGGCAGAGTCTCTCAGAAGTAAAGATGGGCAGAGCTGTGAAAGAGTGCGTAAAAAGATTTTGGAATACTTTAAAAACAAATCTTCAACGTCAAATTGCAAAGGCTTTGCAAATCTCACCATCTACAGTGCATAACATCATCAAAAGATTCAGAGAAACTGGAGAAATCTTTGTGCAAAAGGGACAAGGCCAAAGACCTTTATTGGATGCCCGTGGTCTTCAGGCCCTCAGACGACACTGCATCACTCATCGGCATGACTGTGTCAATGACATTACTAAATGGGCACAGGAATACTTCCAGAAACCACTGTCGGTAAACACAATCCGCCGTGCCATCTGCAGATGCTACCTAAAGCTCTATCATGCAAAAAGGAAGCCATATGTTAACATGGTCCAGAGGCGCCATTGTGTCCTGTGGACCAAGGCTCATATAAAATCACGGACGCCGTGTCCTCAGGGCTAAAGAGGAGGGAGACCTTCCAGAGTGTTATCGGCGTTCAGTTCAAAAGCCAGCATCTCTGATGGTATGGGGGTGCATAAGTGCATATGGCATGGGCAGCTTGCATGTTTTGGAAGGCACTATGAATGCTGAAAGGTATGTAAAGGTAGGGGAGAGCAGGGCACAACCTAACGCTTTTTGACTTTCTCAGTTTGTGTAAATCTTCTTGGGTTCAGGGAATTTCTTTTGTTCCACATTAATTTCACACATGTCTGGTACAAATATGTGGCTTTGTTTCATTAATACAGTGTATACTTTTTTCTTTATTTACCCCGAAAGAAGGGAAGTGAAATGTGACAACATGCCCCATAGGTGGGGCACATTGTAACATGTGATGTGGCATGTTGTAACATGACCATATGACAGCTAAAAGTTTTATCTGACTTAATTAAAAAAATATACATGACAAACTAAAATATTTTGTCAATAAAAGATTTTTTTCATATAAAATAATAGCATTTTTTTAGAAATTCAAATTTAAATAATTTTGTAGTTTGACAATGAACACTCTGTAAAACACCCCTGTACAGCACTGGTCAAAACAATTCATGCAAACAGATAAAGAAACATATTCAGACATTGAGAAAAACACAGAGCTGAACAAAAACACTCCTCTCCCTCCACTCAAAGCTCTCACAGAAAACGAGATAAATAGACAAGCCAGTACAAATGCTGAACATTTCTTGAAATAATATTTTCTGGATGTTCAGGTTCTTCCTCTCAGTCTTTATTCACATTTATTTTCCATAGTTTATCAACAGAAATTCATAAAAGTTAATTATGCCAGTTATATCGTAACTGTATAGAATAGTACAGTTCTAATAGCGGGGCACATTGTAACACAGTGTTACAACGAACCCTATCTGCGCATCTGGAATTTAAACCTGGTTAGTGTCTTCTGATAGTTAGTGAAGCATTAAAGAACTACCCAAACTGCTAAATAAGAGATTGGAGATTAAAATAATATCAGATTTGTCTAATTTGAAATAAAAACAAAAAATATAGATAAAAAATTAGCTTAAGTAAGAAATTTACTTTTGCTATTGTTAAATAAATGTTCAGTGATATCTTCCAAAGATTTTTGAATTTTGGCGCAATTTTTTCTCTATATATTGTCGATATGGCAACTAGTAAATACGGTTGGTTTCTTCATGCTAGCGTGTATGGAAGTATTTAAACCACGTGTGTTACAACTAACCCCACGTTAGTTTGTACCCCACGCTCCCCTACATACTGCAGCTATTACAACTGCATGGCTTCGTCGTAGAAGATTCCGGGTGCTGAATTGGCCTGCCTGTAGTCCAGATCTTTCACCTACAGAGAACATTTGCCGCATCATTAAACGAAAAATACGTCAAAGATGACCACGGACTCTTCAGCAGCTGGAAACCTATATCAGGCAAGAATGGGACCAAATGCCAACACCAAAACTCCAGAAACTCATAACCTCGATGCCCAGATGTCTTCAAATTGTTTTGAAAAGAAGATGAGATGCTACACCATGGTAAACATGACCCCATCCCAATTATTTTGAGATCCTGTAGCAGGCATCAAATTTGAAATGAGCTCATTTTGTGCATAAAATTTTAAAATTTCTCCATTTAAACATTTGTTATGTTATCTATGTTCTATTGTGAATAAAATATAGGCTCATGTAATTTAGTTTTCATTTTATTCAAATGTAAAAATTGTCCCAACATTTCCGGAATTCGGGTTGTGTTTTAGTACTGTGAAGCAGTTAAGTCATAATGAAGTAAAGCAGTGAAGGATTATGGCAGTGAAGACAAGGACTATGTAACGATAACTGCTTTATTTGATAAGAGTGTGGTCGTACAGGCAGGGTCAAACAGGAACAGCAAGGGACAGGCAGAGTCGTGGTCAGGATACAGGCAGTAGATTGAGGCAGGCAGATATCACTCACAAGGTCAGGAAACAATACACAGTCCAAAGGCAGGCGGTAGAAAATCGTAAATGGGCAACAGACAGGATAGGTAACAGACAGGCAAATAACGCTCGGGATTGTACACTGGGTGAAACAAGACTTCGCAATGAGGTGGTGTGTGTGTGAGTCTTAAATAGTCCAGATAATGAGCTTCAGCTGTATGTGGCAATTGGTGATTGGTGTGGAGTGTGTGCATGTGACTGGCAGGGAGGATTATGGGAATTGGAGTCCAGGAACTGACAGTAATCGTGACATAATGCCCCCCTTCGCGCCGTGAATGGCATAACCGGGGAGGGTGCCTTGGCAGTTCGGGAGCCTTGGGACGCCGAGGCGGGTCAGGTGGCTCGGGCGGGTCAGAGTCCGTTGATGGCCATGATAGTGCAAGGTCCCCACCCACAAGTTCCACACCCTCAGGTATATGGCCCCCCCCACAAAATGTTCTTGGAGAATTCAATGGAGGTATGTAGGGAATTGTGGGCTGGTAATTGCTGGAGGGTTGGAGCAGGTTCGGCGGTGGCAGGAGCTGGTTCATGGGCAAGGGGCTCGGGTGGCGCCGGCAGGGCAAGGGGCTCAGGTGCAGAGTCTGGAGCTGACTCGGGTTTGAGTGCGGAGTCTGGAGCGGGCTCGGCGAAGACTGGAGCAGCCATCTTGTCTGTAGACACTGGCGGAGCAGCCATCTTGTCCGTAGACACTGGCGGAGCGGCCATCTTGTCCGTAGACACTGGCGGACTTAAATGTGCGTAGCAACCGGCAGGTTTGAGTGGGTAGAAACCGGCAGGCTTGAGTGCGTAGCGGCCGGCAGAGGCATTGGAATGCCAGCAGCTCGTGCTGAAGTCAACGGTGGATCTTCCAAACTGGACAGCAACCCTCTCCGATCTCGGACAGGTCCAGAAACATGATGTGACTCTAGAAGATCAGTGGAGACGAGGCGTGGGTCTGGAAGATCAGCGGAGACGTGACGTGGCTCTGGGCGATCAGCGGAGACGTGACGTGGCTCACGAAGATCAACTGTAACTTGACTTTGTGCTGTTGTTGTTGTGACCGCCATTTTGTGAGTGTTCACTTTAGCGGCAGCCATTACTTGATTCACTGTGGTGTCGCATTTCTCCGTGACACCCACAGTAAAAAGTGAACCAACTGTGAGCAGGGCAAAATCCAAGAATTCCATGAGCGACCCTCGGGGACCATTAGTGAGTAAATATTCCTTTAGTGGTTCGTTTAATCCATAACCAAAGAAGTCAATGAGAGCAGTCAGGCAGGTCAGATAAATAGGCAATATCCAGAAACTTCTGAATATGGTCCTCGAGGGTACAATTACCTTGCCGAAGGCGGACGAGACTTATTGCTGGGTCCATGCTGAGGCTGAAAACGCTCGTAGAAGCCGCTGGATCTTGGTATGGCGAAGTCTTCTGTAACGAAGTGGAACTCAGGCAGGGATCCAATTGCAAGCTTTATTTGATAAGAGCTTGGTCGTACAGGCAGGGTCAAACAGGGGCAGACAGGAACAGCAAGGGACAGGCAGAATCATGGTCAGGATACAGGCAGTAGATCGAGGCAGGCAGATATCACTCACAAGGTCAGGAAACAATACACAGTCCAAAGGCAGGCGGCAGAAAATCATAAACGGGCAACAGACAGGATAGGTAACAGACAGGCAGACAAGATAATAACGCTCGGAATTGTACACTGGGTGAAACAAGACTTCGCAATGAGGTGGTGTGTGTGTTGTCTTAAATAGTCTAGATAATGAGCTTCAGCAGTATGTGGCAATTGGTGATTGGTGTGGAGTGTGTGCATGTGACTGGCAGGGAGGATTATGGGAATTGGAGTCCAGGAACTGACGGTAATCGTGACAGACTGTTTCTATCTGTTATACATAGGAAAAGTGAAGGCTGCTTTTAAACTAACCAATATGTTTAATATGTTATGCAAGTATTGAAATAAACGGGAAATGCTAATGAGACATGATATAAGAAAAAAATATATACATAAAGTGTTTTCCTTTTATATTTTGTAAAATATCAGTGTCAGTCACTCACTGAAAAAAATATAAAATTATTTACAAGTATATTCAGGTTTTAAGTCTAAAATCAGGTTTTAATATTTTATGCAATTTTGCTTTACAAGAAAATGTAAGGATTGTTTTAAAGATTTTTATATTCTTTATGGTAAAAAAAGAAAAGAAAAAAGAAGTGATTTAAAAATTATGTTTTCAGTGCTGTCAACATAAATCCATACATGTGTGCTTATATTTTTAGAGGCCAATGACCTTTTGTCAATTTTTAACACCTAGCCCTCTATTAGAGCTTCAGATCATCTCAGTTAGCTAGATGACATATGAGTGTTTACTCAACTTATCTTAGACTAGTGTTGATCTTGCTCTGGAATACAGTTGTTGCCATTCTGTGTTATTATGCATCTGTTTGTAATTCTGGTCCTGCTGTTTAGAACACAGAGGAATCACAACTTTATCATCATGAACTTGCGGTCCTAAAACAGTTGTTGACCAATAGATCTTCAGTGTTGTTTGTATTGGTGGTTTGTGACTCTTTAGTTTGTTCCTTTATAAATGCAGTCACCTTGTTCATTTCGGCCTTGCATTGACATCTCAAATAAAGCCTTTAAGCTGTGTAGTGAGTAGAATTCTCAAATGATCAGAGGAGATATCTTATCCCTTAAAACACATAGTAGAGACCAAACATGACCTCAGGGTAATGTTTCTCACGCACACTCACATGGAGAATGAGCGATGTGTCATAAACCCTTAGAGTGGCAGAGTTTGTGTTAATCTTCCTCTTCTCAGGAGAATAAACAATGATTTTGTCACAGTATGCACCATGTGGCAGTGAAGACAAGGACTATACATAGGAAAAGTGAAGGCTGCTTTTAAACTAACTAAAATGTTTAATCAGTCTAGGAATATTATTTTTCAACATTACATCAATATGTCAATTCATATTCATTAGTACAGTCTTCATTGTACTTTGTTGCAGTGGAAGAGTTAAAATGTGTAATTTTATGAGGCGTCCTTGTCAACTATATCAGTAGGGCAGTGGTTCCCAAACTGGGGTACATGAGGTGACAGAGGGGGTACTTGAACAAAATGCTGGGTTTTGCCATTCATATCATTCTACCCTAGGGGCAGTCGTGGCCTAATGGATAGAGAGTCGGACTTGTAACCCAAAGGTCATGGGTTCGAATCTCAGGTCCGGCAGGGATTGTCGGTGAGGGGAGTGAATGTCCAGCGCTCTCCCCACCCTCAATACCACGACTGAGGTGAGACCCTTGAGCAAGGCACCGTACCCCCAACTGCTCCCCGGGCGCCGCAGCAATGGCTGCCCACTGCTCCGGGTGTGTGTGTTCACGGTGTGTGTGTGTTCACTGCTGTGTGTGTGCACTTGGATGGGTTAAATGCAGAGCACAAATTCCGAGTATGGGTCACCATACTTGGCCACATGTCACATGTCACTTCACTTAAAATAACATTGAAACCGAGCATGTATTTCTAGCAGGCAAAATGCCATAAATACATAGCATCCAATCAAACCTACCTCATCTTTTGTTGTCAAAACTGACTGCATCCACACAAGTAGTGTGCATATGATATGGTTGCCTGCAGAGTCTGCTGCCTTAGCAGATCGTGCTAAATTACTGCCACTTTCGACAATGTAAAAGTGGGGATTTAGCGCTTGCTAGCATGAAGAACAAATAGCCTATAGACCAGGGGCCGTATTCACAAAACATTTTATCTTACCACTAAGAGTTCTCCTAAATGGCAGTAAAAGTTCTTAGCTAAGAGTTTTCTCTTAAAACCTATTCACAAAGCTGCTGATACCAACTTTTACAAAGGAATAATGTGTAAATGCTCCAACACATCTGCTTGAAAGTTTCTTGCATGCAAGACCTTGATTAACTGGTTCAGGTGTGTTTAATTGGGGTTGGAGCTAAACTTTGCAGAACAGCAGCCCTCAGGACCAAGTTTGGAGACCCCTGCTATAGACAGACATTGAGATCGATTTATGACTCAAACTGTCTTCGAGACAAAAAATACCCTGTGTGAGTTCTTGTTTTTAAAGTTGATAATATATTATACAAGCAGTAATGCATTTTTTTTCCCAAAATATCCACACGATCGCAAATGTGACATTGATTTTATGCAACAGTTCTACAAACAAAAGGGTAATATTAAGTGTACTATTAAGTGTAATATTTTAAACACAGTCCTGTAAGTATTATTTGCTCTATTTTGCAACAAAATAGTTCAAACGAATGCCACAGCAGAACTGTTGTTCGTCTTCAACAAAGTCCCTTTAAGACTGTATAGTCTTTAGTCTCCAAGCAACACACAGTGGTGTTTCCTGAACAAATCTGTGGATTTGAACGAATTGTGAGAGTCACTGATTCAATGACCCATTCATAAATGCAGCCACTTGCTTTGTTAATGAATGAATGAATGAATGACTCGATGACTCACTCATTATTCATCTAAAGAAGAACAGGAACCAGGAACTAACGGCATGTCTTCTAGAGGTCGCTAACCATGGCTTTAACATACAGATCACCACTTTTCAAGACAATAAATACACGAATGAGACGATGTACAGTATACATGTATTTGCGTCTGAATAGCGTTCGTTCCGTGGGCATGGCCGCATTAGCGGATAATGAGCTGAATCACGGGCATCTGACATGTGTCTCTTTTCATACCGATTACATAAACACAGAATGTTTGTTTTTGATTTGACTTACACGATTTAAAACCTGACATTTCAACGTGTCTTTAGACATAAGTATAATTTTTTTTGATTAGTATTCACTAAGTTACAGTTCACTTTCTGAGAACTATCAGATTGGACTTCGTTCAGAGGGAGACAAGAGATCACGCTTCATGTTAGTTTTCTTTAGTTTTCAAAAAGAACAACATTTTGTTTTTACTCTGAGTGTACACAAATAAAAGAAGACATTCTATAGTTTCAATTGATATATTACTTATGTCTCTATGACAAAAAATGAAGGAGTATTTTAAGTCAATGTGCACAATAAGTAGCCAATTTCCCTTGGAGGGCGGGGGCAATAACAAAAGAAATAAAAGCCTGCTATCCAGTATGGAAATACACACAGACAATGACACGCCCCTACTGCGTGCTAGAATCTCCGAAAAACAAGCCGATTTCAACCTCAAAATGTACGCTTTTAAATATACCAAAACTGCTATCTCAAACATGGAGAGGCTTCTTCTTGATCTCAACTAACAGATTCTGCAAAAAAACGAAAATCACCAATTTTGAAATAAAACGCTTCTTTCTCATTTTGCTTGATAGTTGTGCTGCCGACTTGTGTCACTGGTTTCCGTGACAGGTCACAAATGTAAATTTTTGACCAACATTTTCCACTTTTGATGTCATTTCTAGCGAGAAATTACTACTGTAGTAATTAAATATTTGTTTAGTTCTCACCAAAGCTCGCACTATACTGCGGTAGATCATTTAACTGTTACACTGCCTCAGAAGTCTGTCCGAAATCCATTTCATAAGGTGTCTTCATGCACAAACGCTGACTTACAAGTCATTGCTTGATAAGGCAGCGAGGCAGCAAGTCAGCTACCTAGGTTTTCAGATGTAGTCTACATTTCACTCCATCCCTCCTTCTGCTCACCTGCACACTTTCAGCTATCACCCTCACCTGTTATCCATCAGCCTCATTAACAGCACCTCATAAAAGCACACACCTCGCGCCAGTTGTTGTTCTGTCTTGTTTGGACTACTTACCTTATCTCCAGCTTTTATCTCCAGGTGTGTGCTTCAGCCATCAGTCTGTTCAGCCATCCAATATTCCCTGCTTCTGTAAGAAAAGACATTTCAGTTATTATCGATCTCCAGTCATCGTAATGTTTCTTTGCACTGTCTACTCACCTGTTTCCTGCCATATTGCTCTGTGCTGCTAATAAAGAACCTGTTACTGCATTTCTCTGTTCCCAAATCTGTGTTCCATAACAGAAGACTGGACCAAGAAATCAGTCAGCACCATGAGCATTCCACATCGGCCCATTAGCCGATTTTCCACTGTCGGGCCAGTGCGAGCCAAGGCTAACAACATGCCGTGCTGGGCCAATAGCCTTGGACCTCAAGCACTGAGGCCAAAATCAAGTTGTAATTCCACTGTCGGGCCAGTAGCCTTTCAGCCAGAACAACCGAGGGAGCTCACGAGCAGAAAACAGGAGTTATGAGTTATACAAGATAACCGGAGTGTGTGACAGATATGCGAATGCATTAGTCAGGTATCAACAAAGGCACGGGGAAGAGAGAGATAAAACATTAAATTAGTTTAATTGAGTTGTCTACGTTCCTCAAACACTTTCTGGTATTTTCCATAAACGTGTGTATTTATTATTGCAATGATTAGAATAAGTAGCCTTTAGCATCGCATATAAGTATATTTCTGCCTCATACGGTGATCAGAATCCCCATCGGATTGCAAGGAAGTTATTTCAAACACTCGCTGGTGTCCGAAAGTGAGTTTTGAACTGAAAGTTGTTTAAAATGTCTTAAATATTGAAGTTAGCTGTAAGCCTAATATAATAACATGGGAAATGAGCAGCGGTGTTGACTGTCTCCTGACCTCTGTTCATGACCACTCCTTAAGCCCCAGTTGGTCCGCTTTGGACCAAGGTATTTGGAGGGCCAAAAAACCCTGGCCGTTGGCCCCGAGGAAGCCCTGACGAGGCCCAATCAAGCCCCGGAAGTGACAGTGGAAATTCGACTGGCCCTGGCACGCACTAGCACGCTCGCTTTTGGCCCGACAGTGGAAACGTGGCTATTGACCAGCTATACTATATCTATCAAAATGGCTGTCCCCTTGCTGAAAAGGCGGAGGTGTTCCTGAAGATATCTCCGGAGGTTTATCTGGATGATGTGGAGCTGATAACACTCTTCCATGAAGGTTTAGACGAACCATTATCTTCGCAGATGCCCTGGAATACTAACAACTGCACATTGGAACAATACGTTCTGTATGCTCTCCTGCTGATCCAGTCCACTCCCGAAAGACCGCTCATCCTTCCTGTGATTTTAGATTCCACTCCCTTCTAGTCCAGTCTAGGGTCTAATCCAGTCCAATTTGAATCAAAGCCTGCTCCAGCTCTACAGTTCAGTAATGAGTCCGCAACAGAATACTCTCCCGAATCCGCTCCAGAATGCTCTCCAGAGTTCAGCCCAGTGCCTGCTCTTGTCCCAGAGCTCCACCCAGTGCCCCTTATCCCAGAGCTCAGCCCAGTGCCCGCTCTCGTCTCAGCTCAGTGTCTGCGCTCCCTGGTCCCCTGCACAGCCGACGCCTCCCTGGTCCCCAGCACAGCTGGCAACTCATAATATTCCCCTAATTCTGTGTGACTCTGTGTTGGCAGTGGCAGCGTTAGATGGGATGCCCCCTGGGAACCGTCCACATTCATTACACCACCGAGGACATTTCATTACAAACTGAACTTTTCTGACTTTGCACAACCCTCAAATTTCCTGGGCTGATAGGCAAATTGTTCAATTGTCTGACTCCTGTCTCTGAAACTGTGTCCAATCTGTCTCTGCTAAAGATATCCAAACTACCACTGTGAAACTGCAAACTGCTCCCATCTCAAACCTTCCACCAGAATATAACAACCTAATAGAAGCTTTCAGCAAAACCAAGGCATCTCAACTTCCCCTTCATTGCTCTAGTGACTGTTCCATAGAACTTCCGGGTACAATTCCCGGCAACGGCAGGTTTCATCTTCGTGAGTAAAAAAGATGGCGGCCTTCGGGCCATGTATTGTCTATCGAGGTCTCAATGAGATTACTATCAAGTTTCATTACCCACTGCAGTTCCTGCAGCCTGAGACATGCGTAATCGATGGGTCACCGTTTATATTGATGAAATCCTCATTTTCTCCAATTTACTCGAAGATAATGCCAGCCATGTCAACGCTGTCCTAATGTGAATTCCACCAGACCTCAATCTTGTTCCTTAGGTACATCATTAGCTCTGAGGGAGTCACCATGGACGACAACAAAGTGCAGGTAGTCTTGAAGTTGCCTCAACCAACCACTATTAAGGAGCTACAATGGTTCTTAGGTTTCACCAACTTCTACACAGTAGTGTAATGTAACGAAGAAATAATACTTTGTTACATTTTACATTTTACATTTATGCATTTGGCAGACGCTTTTATCCAAAGCGACTTACATTGCATTATACTATACATTTGTATCTTGAGTATGTGCAATCCCTGGGATCGAACCCATGACCTTGGCATTGCTAGTGCCATGCTCTAACCACTGAGCTACAGGAAAGCTATCCGTTACAGTACTTAGGTATTTTTTGGGAGAATCTGTACTTTACTTGAGTTTTTATTTTTCTTTCAACTTTTTCTTTTACTCCACTACATTTCCTAAATAAAATGTATACTTTAACTCCAATACATTTTCCCAAAGCATTTTTGTTGCTTACTACAAAATAAATTCGGAAGAACACAGACTGCAAGCAAGCATGGACACGTCAAAAGCGGATTTAAAACATAGACAACAAAACGGTATGTTATACAGTGTACACTACAGTAGATGTTTTCATATCATTACAAAGTAATTAGTTTGTTGAGTAGATGCTGCATTAGTGGAGAACAGTAGTATGTTTGCCGTCGAGGCTGAGAGGATGCTAACATTAGTACCTCAAGCTGTTAAAAAAATGTGAGAAAAACACCAACTGTTTAATGTCACGATTGTCACCATTCATTTGCATTAGTTTATATCCATTTGTTTACTGTTATGCATTCATTATCCAGCGAATTATTTAAACTGTATCCTCATCATGCAGCGACAGAAACATAAATCAGAAACGTATTCGATTTCAGTTCTCTTTTTTATCTGCACTGTAACATATATTTTGATTAGATAATCATCAAGTTTTCTAAAATAGAGGCAAATAATGTGTGAAAGAATACATATAATAGACCTATTTTTTAATTCAAAGAAACAAAATGTAAGAAAGAGTTAAAACTGAACACAATCTTGCTGCTCAAACTGTGTATAGAACAATTTTTAATAATATTTTTTTGCTCCTTTTGTATTTTACATTACTTGTACTTTTACTTTTTAATGCTTATGTTTAATAATAAAAAAATACTTTTCGTACTTAAGTACAAAAAATATCACATATTTTAAAACTTTTACTCAAGTAACATTCTAAACAGTAACTTTAACTTCTACCAAAGTCATTTTCTGGTAAGATATCTATACTTTTACTCAAGTATGGTTTTCGAGTACTTTATACACCACTGCTTCTACAGATGTTTCATCAGAGACTTCAGTACCATAGCAGCCCCCATAACTTTGATGCTTAAGCGTGGGAGAAATAGGCTATCCTGGTCCCTGGCTTCACAAAAGTCCTTCCAACAGTCTTACACCATCCTGACCCTGAACGTGAATTTACAATACAAGTTGACGCATTAAGCTTGGTCATCGGAGCGGTACTTTCTCAGAGACATGGCAACCCACCCAAACTTTTCCCTTGTGCTTATTATTTGTGGAAACTCAACTCAGCACAGCAGAATCACTATGTGTGGGATCGGAAACTTCTAGCCATGAAGGCAGCCTTTGAATAGTGGCGACACTGGCTGGAGGGAAGCAAACATCCCTTCCTTGTGCTAACTGACCACCGGAACCTTGAATACCTGCGAAGACTCAACGCAAGACAGGCTAAATGGGCATTGTTTTTACTAGATTCACTGTGAATTATCGGCCCAGTTCCAAGAACATCAAAGCAGATGCCCTCTCCAGGGAGCATGAGTTCACCTTGTCACCACCTACTAACTAACCTATAATTCTCCTGCCCTCGTGCTAGCACTGGTACAGTGGGACATCACGACAAAGATCGCAGACAACCAAGGCTCAGAGCCACCTCCACCAGACTGTCCTCAGGATCGAACTTATGTACCAACCACACTTCACCAAAGAGTCATTCAGTGGGTGCATACTTCCCCCAGCTCTGGCCATCACTGCTACCATCCAACTCATCAGCAATCGATTCTGGTGGCCCTCTCTGCAGTCTGACATTACTTTCATCCAGAATTGTTCCATCTGTCAAATGACCAAATCATCCCATCAAGTTCCTGCTGGTCTACTTTAACCACTACCCATTCCTCAACGCCTTTGGTCACATATAGCCATCGATTTTGTGACAGATCTCCCCAACTCTCAGGGTCATACCACTATACTCACTGTAATCGATTGTTTTTCCAAGGCATGTCACTTCATTCCACTGCCCAAGTTACCCACGGCTTTTGAAACAGCAGAACATCTGTGCAACTATGTATTCTGGTTCTACATCCTTCCAGAGGGCATTGTCTCAGATTGAGGACCCCAATTTACATCATAAGTGTGGGCCTCGAGACGCCAGATTGAACAGGCTGATCGCTCTCGTCATTTTCATCCCGATTACCGCCCCGGGACAATGGGTCTGGCTTATCACCTGGGATTTTCATCTCAGATTTCCCTCCAGAAAACTCAGCCCCAGGTCCGTGGGTCCTTTCAAAGTAAGCAGACAAATTACACCAGTTTTATATTGTTTGCCTCTCCCCTCTAATTATCATATCCCACCCACCTTTCAAGTTTCTTTGCTCAAGCGAGAGGAGGAACAGGACGAGACCAGTGACCAGGGACTCCACCCATCATCATGGATGGCAAGGAAGTTTATCAGGTGAATGAACTCCTTGATTATCTAGACGTGGAAGACCCCGGTGTCGCTTCAGGAGCCACTCGGGTTGGTCGATCTCCACCAGAGGGCTCCATCACCGGAGTATTAACCCCATTTCGGACTACATTTCCCATCACCCCATGCCTGGAGTTGATTTCCCACGCACCTGCTCATCATCTCTGGGACTATTTAGGCCACACAACTACACACACACACCTTGCAAAGTCTTTATTTGCCGTGGCTGACAATTCTGAGCATTCTTTCCTGTTTATTGATCTCTTGTGTATGACCCTGGACTTTATCCTGTTTTGAACCCGTTGCTGTCTGCCCTTTTGATTCTCTGCCTGTTTGCTTGGATATTCTACGTATTGTTTTTTGCCTGCCCTGACCATTTGCCTGATCATTGCCATGCCAACAGAGAATGAAAACATGAACTAAAGGAAACAGAACAGAATATCAAAATACGAGTCCAAGACTGTGTCATAGCCTATATATATATGTCATGGTCTTGGTGGCTACACACACACACACACACACACACACACACATATATATATATATATATGTATAAGGGAAGAACTACTTTTAAAGGTATATTTCTCTGACAAAATTATTTGGCGATCGGTGGCCGTAATGAAGCACACAACGAAAGGAATAGGGGAACAAAACAATCTTTATTAAATCTACACCGACCGAACACTCAGGAGATCGCTGTAGAAAACATAAACAACCACATTCAACTTAGACGATACCTGTCATGATTCCTGTCACTTCCCGGACTCCAATTCCCATAATCCTCCCTGCCAGTCACCTGCACACACTCCACACTAATCACCACACCCAGCTGCAGCACATTCACCGGACTATTTAAGGCTCACACACACACCATCTCATTGTGAAGTCTTGATTCACCCTGTGTTCAATTCCGAGCGTTTCCCTGTGTTGATTGCCTGCCTGTTTCTGATCCTGTTTGCCTTTCATGTACGACCCTCTGCTGCCTGCCTTTGGACTGTGTATTGTTTCCTGACCTGTGAGTGATATCTGCCTATCCTGACTACTGCCTGTATCCTGACCACGATTCTGCCTGTCCCTTGCTGTTCCTGTTTGCCCCTGCTTTGACCCTGCCTGTACGACCACGCTCTTTTATAATAAAGCTTGCAAATGGATCTCTGCCTGAGTCCCGTTCCGTTACAGAAGACTTCGCCACCAAGATCCAGCAGCTTTCCTGAAGTACAATGGCCCGGTAGGAACAATGCACAACTGTTGTTATGGCTGAAGCAGGGCCCAAGATCGTTGGAGGATTATATTAAGGATTATTTGGACATTGCATATTATTCAGATCTGCCTGACTGTGAACTGATAGACTTTTTTTGTGATGGCGTCAACCAACCTCTGCAGAACAAACTTAGACAAGAGGGACCGCGTTCATCACTTAGCAACTTTCTGGATTATGCTTTGTTGTCTGTTGGCTCTCTATTTACTTTGGGTGTCGCGGAGAGGTGCGACACCTCGCTGAATCACTTAATGGCCGCCGCGCCAGAGGACACTCACAAAATGGCGGTCACCATCATAACAACAACACAAGTCAAGTCACAATTGATCTTCATGAGCAAAGTCAAGTCACAGCTGATCTTCATGAGCAAAGTCAAGTCACAGCTGATCTTCATGAGCCCAGTCAAGTCACAGTTGATCTTCATGAGCATAGTCAAATCACAGCTGATCTTCATGAGCAAAGTCAAGTCACAGCTGATCTTCATGATCAAAGTCAAATCACAGCTGATCTTCATGAGCAAAGTCAAGTCACAGCTGATCTTCATGAGCAAAGTCAAGTCACAGTTGATCTTCATGAGCCCAGTCAAGTCACAGTTGATCTTCATGAGCCCAGTCAAGTCACAGTTGATCTTCATGAGCCCAGTCAAGTCACAGCTGATCCTCATGAGCAAAGCCAAGTCACAGTTGATCTTCGTGAGTCACGTCACGTCTCCGCTGATCGCTCAGAGTCACATCACGTCTCCGCTGATCGCCCAGAGTCACGTCACGTCTCCGCTGATCGCCCAGAGTCACGTCACATCTCTAGATCCGTCCGAGAGCGGAGAGGATTGTTGTCCAGTGTGGACGATCCACCGCTGACGTCAGCACGAGCAGCTGGAATTTCGAAGCCTCCTCCGGCCGCTTCACACTCAAGCCCGCCGGTTGCTACGCACTCAAGGCTGCCGGTTTCTACGCACTCAAGGCTGCCGGTTTCTACGCACTCAAGCCTGCCGGTTTCTACGCACTCAAGCCTGCCGGTTGCTACGCACTCAAGCCCGCTCTGCCAGTGTCTACGGACAAGATAGCCGCTCCAGTCTTCGGCGAGGCCGCTCCAGTCTTCGGCAAGGCCGCTCCAGTCTTCGCCGAGCCCGCTCCAGCTCCAGACTCCGCACCAGAGCCAGCTCCTTACCCACCATGGCCACCCACAAACTCTGACCCGTCGTGGTCATCTACGGACTCTGACCCGCCTTGGCGTCCCGAGGCTCCCGAACTGCTAGGGCCGCCCACGGCCTCTGACCCACCGTGGCCGCCCGACGCACCTGACCCTCCGTGGTTGCCCGAAACACCTGACCCCCATGGTTGCCCGAAACACCTAACCCGCCATGGCGCCTAGGGTTCCTGGACCTGCCTTGGAGACCCCTTACCCGTCTGCCAGTGGGTCTCCAAGGCACCCAGCCCCCTCCCCAGTTGTTCCATTCACTGCGCGAGGACGCGCCTTCCGGAAGGGGGGCGTTATGTCACGATTCCTGTCACTTCCCGGACTCCAATTCCCATAATCCTCCCTGCCAGTTACCTGCACACACTCCACACTAATCACCACACCCAGCTGCAGCACATTAACCGTTCCGTTACAATACCAGACAAAGGAACACAATGAAACTCAGGGCTTAAATACATGAGGAATCTAATTAAGGGGAACCAAAACAAGTGTGTGGAAACGAATTAACAGCCAGGGAAACTAACTAGGAGCTCAGACAGGCAAAACAGAATCAGAAAAAAGTGAAAACTAAACCCAAACAGACTGTACATGTTACAAAACTTCAGCTACAGGTTTCATTTTAATATGCAAAAAAAACAAGAAAAAAAAATGCATGAAACATGCAAGAAGCAACAAAATATAATTTTGCAAAATGTTACCATAGGAAAGAGTCTGGGTTGCATGGAAACAGGGATCTTTGTTAAAGATACTAAAAAATGTCTCACTGTGCTTTTACTTCTTATATTAAATAAATAGAGATTATTACCAAAACCAGAGTAAAAAGAGACAGTCTGCCCTGGCTATATGATTGAGCTATAAACTTTAGCAGATTCTGCATGGTTTATGAACAAACTGGTGTCCTCAAAAGCCTCAAGCAGATGGGTTTAGGAGTAAACAGTGATTAATGGATCATCAAGAAAGCCAAGCCTGTGGTTCATGATTAGAGAGTCTGCCTTCATTCCACAGCAATATATTGTTCCAGAGGAGTATCTATTTCCAGACTTTCTAGTCTGTATTTTCCAATTAAAAAAAATTCAAATGGAAAGATGAAGTTGAGCTAAAAAAAAATAAAAAAAATAAAAAAATCTAATCAAACAGTAAAACAGTAATTTTAGAGCATTTAGTATATAAATGTGGACATTTTTTCAGTGTAACACAATTTTGTAAACTCATGACTTGCCAATGCATCACATCAAAACTGTTTCCAATGAATATGCATATTTGTTGATTGCAAGCATTTTACATACACATACTCTCTATCCCTCTTTCTTTATTGATTTTTATTTATATGGGCTATCAAAAATTAATAGTCCAATGTTGTAAGAAACAACTTACAAAAATGGACATCTACAGTGATGTTTCATTTCAATCACAAGATCAATCCATAACAATTGCTGTAGCTCAAAAGCTAACAATTGCCATTTAGCAGTCAAATAAACCAATGTCTCTGAAAGCTCAACACTTACTTCATAATAAGCATGTTGTATTTTGTCATCCCTATCAGTGTGTTTTCAATCTGATCACAGGTAAGCTATATAATGGTGATATTCAGGGAATATTATTTCAACCTGTCTCAAGAGAAGAAGAAAAAAAGTCATTGTTGGTTTCAGCAGTTTAAGACAGCTGATGACAATGAAATGTACAACACAAACAGATTAAAAACCTGGGGCCGTATTCACAAAACATTTTATCTTACCACTAAGAGTTCACCTAAATAGCAGTAAAAGTTCTTAGCTAAGAGTTTTCTCTTAAAACCTATTCACAAAGCTGCTGAGACAAACTTTTACTAAGGAATAGACTGAAGTCTTCAGCTAAGAGTTAGGGCAGGGTTGACCTCGTTGCTATGAAATAGACACACAGTGATTGGCTGACGGGGGAGGAGTCAGCGATTTAATCATAGAAATATTGTAGAATGAGGTGTCATGTTTCCATATTAAAATAAAGGTTTTAAAATACAAATGTTGCCCTATTCAAATAAATATTTTTTAATAAAAATGTTGCCATAGTCAAAATAAAATGTTGCCATATTGTTGCCATAAAGGTTTTAAAATGTAGGCTAAGTGTCACTAATTAAACTAGTATATACAGTTAATTGTCCACCTCTTGGATGTCTGCATCTCAAGAGAATGCAGAATTCAAGCGACAAATTATGTTTTATAAACAAAGTTTGGGAGGAACACTTTGAAACGGTCTATCTAATCAGCTCGAGGGGAGGAATATATACACAGATGAGAGCCGACTCGCCTATAGTTACTTTGACGGTTGTCTGCATCCCTCCGCCACCCCATCCCTCACTCTCGGCTGGGGATATGGGGAGAACTTTGGTTTTGGGCTAAATTTCAAGCTCGGAGCCCTCGATCCCCTTGGACAGCACACCAAATACGCTTCTTATATATATATATATATATATTTTTTTTTTTACTCTATTCAATCATTTGTAAGTGTGAACTCATGAAAACCACTGGCACAGGTAATCAGACAATATTTATTTATTTGTTAAAGTTTTTTTTGGCGTCTCATCGTAGATTCAAATCTATAAATGAAAATGTATTGCATTTATGAAGAAAAGGTTCAGCACCCAAGGCTCTATCGCTATTGCCTCATGATGTACAGTGTCTTTGGGTGGATTAGGACTGTTTGTGATTTGGTCTTAGTGACTTAGGAGTCCTCTTGACTACTCCTCACGTTTCACAGACTTAGGAGCTAGTTTTAGCGCTAAAATGCTTTGTGAAATACTCTTAGAGCTAAAATTTAGGACTCCTAAAATTAGGACTGACATGCCCATTATTTTTAAGAGTTTCTCTTAAATCGGCAAGTTAGGAGCTACTTTTAGCCTTAAGATGTTTTGTGAATATGGCCCCTGGTTTCTGTATGAACTTTTTTCTCTCTCGCTCTTGTTAATATAAAAATATTATTGTGATTGTTAATGCTATTGGCCATGGACAGGAGTGATGTAATGAGCAATTATTCACATTCATAGAGCACTGTATAACCACATTCCAATTTCACATGTTACTGTAATTGTACAAAATGTCCATAAACCACTAGAGACTAAGTTTGAACTGTGAGATATTTGAGATATGAGGAACTCATTAACAATGAATAATGATGATCTTACTTTATATTATTAATGCACACACCGAGAAGCAGTGTGAGATCTTAGCCTTTGCACATGTACTTTGTCATGAACTGCTCCGAGACACAATAGTCGAGGATCCAAACTCAGTATTTATTAAAAAGGTAATCCACAATTTTAATCCACATCCAGGCAAAAGGTCATACACAAACAAACAATAACTAAGTAAAGGGCTGAGGCAAAATGGAGAAATCCAAGGGAAAAGGCAGAGAATTAAAAAAGAACCAGGACACAGGAGAAACAGGATACATAAGTGCTCAGAAATGCAGTTAGACACATACAAGACTTAGCAATGACTGATTGAATTGATAAGACTTATATAGGGTGAGCTAATTAAGCTAATGAGACACAGCTGACAGCAATCAGGGATGATGAGTCCAGGCAGTGAGTTCTTGGAAATGTAGTCCATGTGTGAATGGCAATGGCAATGCAACATATGCATTTCTTCTCACATCTCTGCCTATTTGTCTCATAACAATGTTTTTGTCATTTGAACAGAGAAGATCATACATTATATTGACAGTTTCCCATGGCTTTCATCTCATCAATCTATGATGTTTGATGCATTTGTTGTTTAAATCAGGTTACTGTAGTGGTGTAAAGAAATAGTCTCTGACGTAACCTCATTTCCCTGAGAAGGCATGTTTTTGTTGCATACGACTTTGGCTGACGCTATGGGGAAACACTTTTCTCCTGAGAATACTCAAGCCTGATTCGCTTAACGCCATTACCCCGCAATGGCCAATAGCGCTCAATTATGCAAAGATAGGGGGCGTGGTGCGCCCTCTATATAGCAGCGCTGAGCGGCATTGTCTCAGAATCTTTAAACTGAACAAGAAAATACATAAAAGGCCTGAGCATAGGTAACACAGCATGAACACAACATCTCATTCCCTTCTGAAGGAACCAAGGTTATGTCAGTAACAAGAGACATTCCCTTTCAAAAGTGAAAAGTGAAAAGTGAAAGTGAAAGTGAGTGAAAGTGAAAGTGAAGTGACATGTGGCCAAGTATGGTGACCCATACTCGGAATTTGTGCTCTGCATTTAACCCATCCAAGTGCACACACACAGCAGTGCACACACACACCGTGAACACACACCCGGAGCAGTGGGCAGCCATTGCTGCGGCGCCCGGGGAGCAGTTGGGGGTACGGTGCCTTGCTCAAGGGTCTCACCTCAGTCGTGGTATTGAGGGTGGGGAGAGCGCTGGACATTCACTCCCCTCACCGACAATCCCTGCCGGACCTGAGACTCGAACCCATGACCTTTGGGTTACAAGTCCGACTCTCTATCCATTAGGCCACGACTGCCCCCCAAGAGGGTCTCTCGACGTTGCATACAGCTTTAGTTGACGCTATGGGGAACGTATAACTTCACTCCGTGTTACAGCGAGGGGTGCTCGGCATAAGTAGAGACATAGTAAGCACAACAGCAGCAATGTGTGGTGCAGCCACATAGCATAAGTAGCATAAAGCAGCACATACCTGTTACAACAGCATCTCACCGGAGCTAGAAACACAGTTGTGGAGCTTACCGGGATAGACAACACACCATTCACCAGTCTTCTTCCTCTGGACACCTTGTGCTTTCAGGTCGGATAGGCGGCGGCAGTGTAACACCAAAACATTTTTTTATTTTTTTGCTAGCAGACCTAATTGAAACTTAAGGCGGCGGGGCTAGTCAGCCGTTTGCACACACATAGCATAATGTAGAAAATAGAAAGTGGTGAAAAACAAAGCTTATAGCTATCAGCAGGGTTGCTAGAATAACGTCTCAGCCAACACTAAGTGACAGTCATTGCTTACAAGGAAGAACCACAATAGTACATAGACTATTGGACAGTTCCAAGCATAATAACTGCACAACCAACAGAATAATAACAGCAATCACAGGTCAGGGGTACTCGTCACTGTAATCACCACAAAAAAAATTGCGGTGAAACAGGGACAGAGACACATTTATATACAAACTACAGCCTGGGCTGTCGTACTGAGTGAGTAATTGGCGGCTGTGTCGGTGCCTTCATCCTATGACGTCAGGTCCTAGCGGACCTGGTAGAACCCCACAACCCCAAAGAGGTAGGCAGGGTTTTTCATCAGTCCCAGCTCAATGCACAAAGCAGTGATGAAGAACCTATGCAATAGCAGACTAACTCAAGAAGCAAGTATAAACAACTGACTTACCTTAAGCTAGCAGTCTTGTAACACCTAGAAATGTGTTCTGCAAAGCCCATCCAGCCATTGAACAAATGTCCTCATTAGACATCCCTTAGACAGAGAGCGGACGTATCGCACTCGCTTAACAGAATTGAATGCAAGCAAAAACGCTGTCTTAAGCGAGAGCACATTCAAGCGAGCCGACTGAAGAGGCTCAAAGGGAGAGCATGCCAGGGCTCTCAAAATTATGTTTTATTTACAAAGTTTAGTAGGAACAATTTCAAATTATCTATCCCAGGGGTGTCCAAACTCGGTCATGGAGGGCCACTGTCCAGCAGAGTTTAGCTCCAACTTGCCTGGAAGTTTCAAGTATGACCCAGGATCTGGGTAAAACAAAAACTACCCAAACACATGGATATTACGTCTGACCCAGGAGCTGGGTTACACAAAAACTACTCAAACACTGGAAAAAATAACCCCCCAAAAAAGACCCAAAAGGCTCAACCCAGGACTTGGGTAGAAAAAATAACCCAAGATTTTTTAGAGTGTGTATATATATATATATATATACCTTAAAGGATTAGTTCAATTTTAAATAAACTTTTCCTGATAATTGACTCACCCCCATGTCATCCAAGATGTCCATGTCTTTCTTTCTTCAGTCGAAAATAAATTAAAGTTTTTGATGAAAACATTCCAAGAGTTTTTTTACATATAGTAGACTTGAATGGGCACCAAACAGTTGAAGGTCAAAATTAGTTTCACTGCAGCTTCAAATTGTTCTACACGATCCCAGATGAGAAATAAGGGTCTTATCTAGTTAAACCATNGGAGGCATTGTCCTTTTTGGGTTAGGGCAAGGTGTTGTCAATTGCCACTCCTTTGAGATTTTCTTCTCTATGCAAATTTTATTGCTTTATTACAGGATGCTTGATCTCAGTTTCCGTTTAACAGGAAAATCAAGCCTTACACTGCTAAGTGTATTACTGCCCTCCACAGGTCAAAGTTTGAACTAATTGTTATATACTAGCATATTGCATATAAAAATTAGTTCAAAACTTTGACCTGTGGAGGGCAGTAATACACTTAGCAGTGTCTACACTGCCGGAATTCTAATAAAGAAGAAGAAGAGAGCTAGTTCAAGATGAGCATTTATGGTTAAAACCTATACAATTTTAAATTTTTTTCAGAAAATGAGCGATGGTTTCACTAGATAAGACCCTTATTTCTCATCTGGGATCGTGTAGAACAATTTGAAGCTGCAGTGAAACTAATTTTGACCTTTAACTGTTTGGTGCCCATTCAAGTCTATTATATGGAAAAAAATCCTGGAATGTTTTCATCAAAAACTTTAATTTCTTTTCGACTGAAGAAAGAAAGACATGGACATCTTGGATGACATGGGGGTGAGTAAATTATCAGGAAAAGTTTATTTAAAAGTGGACTAATCCTTTAAATGCTGTGTGTGTGTGTCAAAAACACAGATATTAAAACTGTAAGGAATTAACCATCTGAAAGGAACCAATTCACCAGAATATAATAAGTGTTAAAAATAAATTGATTCATGATCACTTAGCACTGCCTTTGAAATTAGTACTTCATATCAACCTTTTGAAATAGCCTATCTACTATTCCTTTTGTGCAATTGCCTACACATTTACTTGATGCATATCTAATATTAATACAAGCAATGTTTACCTTCTGGCTACAATTTTCATTAGAATTTCCAAATGTAAAATTTTCAGCCTGACCTGATATGAATCTCATGCGTGGGCGGTTTATAAACTCTGTATAGCCTCAAATGCCCCTCAAATGCTGTCTGAAGGACAAGCTTTTCTTCCTTTCTTTTTCATCCTACAGACTTTTATAGCATTCTCCTGAGCTGATTCACATAAAGCCACAGATAAAAAAAAATAATAATAATAATCTTTTTGTGGAAACTTAGAAAAAAAAATTCTAAATGCTCAAATATAGTGAATTCTGTTGTATACTGTATGAGAAGCTAAACTATTTAGTTTAATCATACCATTACAGTTTGCAGTATATGTATATAGTAAACAAAATGAGGCTAAGTAAAAGGAGGATGAATGTTTGACTTGTAATTTCTAAAGGAAATTGCTGATATCAGTGAATGACCTTTTTCCTGCCCTGCCACATCTCATTCCTCTTTGGACATTTTACTGATATCACAAATTATAATGTAATGTCATATCTTATATGGAGCAAAATAAATATTTGCCTGAAGCAACAAAAAATTGTATTTTATCATTTTATGTATAAATGTATAAGCTTTTGAAGATGTTTATTTAATCATTTTAATGTGAAACTCTATAGACATTCTATGATAATGCAAAACAGTTCCTACTTCAATTCTCATCACATGGTGACAACAATTTTCCTCCTACGCAATGAACAATCAATACATCATATCTACTTCTAAACAATATAACTCATAATGATTTTGTGTTGCTTCAGGATAATGTTCTGCAGTAGAGTGTTACTACATCATAGATGTAAATTTGATTTATAGGTCTGTGAAAGAATGCAGATTTAAAAGAAATATGAGCATCATATATAATTATCTGAGAAAATGACAGTTTACAGTGGCATGCCCAGTACAAATGCCAGTATTGATGCACAAATTGACTCACACCTGAAGAAAACACCATGTGCATTACATATTTCAATTTTCAGTGTTTATCATTTGTAAAGTGTCATCTCTTTCATCGCTAGCTATTGAGTGTTACTGATGATTAATGTACAATGATCCTTGATACTGTTATGGAATTCTGTGTTTATATGAATGTGTTTATGAGAATCACTATGAAATGTTAATGTTTTTGAGAGAAAAATTAACCAAAGTTGCATTCAGTTGATAAAAATGAATGTAAAGACATTTCACCGGATGTTGGAAATTACTATTTCTATTTCAAATAAATAAATATTTTCAGTTGCACTTTAATTTGCAGTATATACATGCACTTACATGTACTTACAGTGTTCTTAAAAAGTATCCAGTGATATATGGTAACAACATGAGTTAAGGCTAAGTTTACGGGTGGTTCAGGGTTATAACATAGTTATTACCCAGTAATTACTATAATAAGTACATAATATGTAAACACGGAACAAGACTGTAAAATAAAAGTGCTAACGGATTCTCCAAAATTTGTTGATAAAAAGAATCCACCATTTATAATTTTAGCTGTAATTTAAAAGTTTTCATAAAATTAAATGTTTTTTCCCAAAAAATGTTTGATACCAAATTCATTTCTAATAAAGCAGCTTAGGACAAGATGCAGGTCAGAGCATTTGTGATTCAAACAGGTACAGATTGGTTTTGTCACAACCACAGGCAAGTGTGGGTCAAAAACATCAAAAGAGATTCACAAACATAGTGACACCAACAGACCTGTACTGCAAAGAAATATCAAAACATTGCGGTCCATTTGTTTTCATAATGTCTGACGTGCACACACTATCACCTTTGTAGTAATAAATCCACGACACACACAGCTGATGCGATAGACTGTTTTTTTTACTGAACTGCTTAGCGCGTGCGCGCCACACCTCTACTCCTACTTTCACACAAACACATGCATGCTTGCATGTTGAAGCATTCATTCATTTCTCAGTCATTTTTCCATTTTCTTTCAACATCAGAAGTTTGGCGAGATGGAGGACGAACAAGCCTTTCAGTTCATTCTTTGTGAAAGTCTTTTAGTCACACTGCCATTCTGCTGAGTTGCTTTTCTCTGTGGATTTAAAGTATTGAATCACAATCGTGTCAGATACAGCTCTCATTCTATCCTTCCTCCATTATGAGCAAGCATGTGTGTTTGTGAGAGTGTATTAGAGAACAGCATATACTTTCTTGTCACGGGAAATAAAGGCAGATGCAAGAGCAAGTTATAATTCTCGTTTATTGAGCTTCACACACAAGTTGGTCAGAGACACGTTGCAGTCAGCAGGAGAGCGATGACGCAGGGACTTCGATGGGAACAGGTGAGTGAAGATCGTGCTGGAAGTCCGAGGAAGTGAAGATCACCGTGAAGAATCCGACGAGGAACAGAAGACAGGAACACAACGCCACGAAGAACTCCAATCCAAACGGAAGAACACACGAGGAACACAGGGAACAAGACAGGGTACTCCAAACAACGATCTGACAAACATGAGACGAAAGACAGGGCATTAAATATGCTGAGATGATAGGAAACAGCACCTACCTGTCGATTGTAATCATCGATAAGGGAGTGATCCAGGATGTCCCTAGCAGGCACCCAACTTCTCTCCTCCGGACCGTAACCTTCCCAGTCCACCAAGTACTGGAATCCGCGTCCCCTCCTTCTCGAGTCCAGAATACGATTAACCGAATATGTGGGCTCCCCGTCTACGAGTCACGGCGGTGGGGGAACCGGAGTCGGCGGATTAATGTGTGAATGAAACACAGGTTTAACGTAGAAGTGACTTGGTTTTCTGAATGAGCAGCAGAACAATCAAGCATGAATAAAATGTATTTAATATATGAAACTACTAATACAGAGGTTATACATCTAAATATGCACAGAGGATATACATACAGCTCTGGAAAAAATTAAGAGACCACTTAACATTGATTTCTGAACTTGGAGTGGTCTCTTAATTTTTTCCAGAGCTGTATATACAAAAGCAAAAGTAAAGACAGGAAAAGAGAGAAGACAAGTGGCAAAACTTACAAACAGTCCTTGAGAACCAGCAAAGAATCAGTATCACTTTGTTAGGTCGTATGACTTATCTCATCTAAGATAGAGAGAAGCGGTACTTGCATGAGTTTGTGTGCTGAGTTTCAAAAGATACAGGTGATGGTTCAGTGCGGCTGCAGTTCGTTGGCTTCTTCCGTTTCCGCGGGAAGATTTGAACTGAGGACTTGAAAGTTTGTTTCGCCGGAGATGGTCGTCCCGAAAGAGAGGAGCGCGTGATGGAAGCGCGGTCGCCGAGACGTCCGGGAGAGACGTGCACGAGATGGCGAGGGACAATTGAGACAATCGAGAGACAAAGGAAAAATGCTTGTTCTTGTCTTTTATGGACAAACAAGCCCCCACGCCTCCTTGGGTGAAACAGCCAATGATAAGGGTGCAATTTTGGTGGGCAAACTTTTTCTTTGTCTTGTCTTGCGCCCCGATTTACATAATTTATGAAGTGTTAGACCAGAGTACATTTTTCTTCAAAGTACGATTAAAAATAGAACAATGCATTTTACAGTAATGTGACATACATTGTTGAATAAGGCATAAAGAGAGCTTTACAAAGAAACCAAACTTGTCAGGTGGCAAAAACATAAAAGGGGAGATACAGTTTATACTTGAATTTTATCATTTAGAATGAAACTAACACAACTACAGTCATAGCTAAGCTTATACACTAGGGATACATACATGCAACTTGAAATACAACGACGGGTACACTTTGGCACAGTCATATTTTGTACATACAATCTTCATGCGTGTTTGTGTGTGTGTCTCTGTGTGTGTGTGTGTACGTGTATTGAAGTTTGTCGTCTGGAATGCAGTCACAAGGCTTGCAGTAATTCGATCCGAGTTGACCACAATCGTTTGAAGTCACAAGGGAGAGGTTCAGGAATCTATCGAAAAAGCCATAAAATGTGTCCAGTGAGCTGTTAGTGTCCGCCAGGCCGGAGCCAATGCGAGATTTACAAACAAAAGTTCAAGAAGTTAAGACTTAAACACAGTTTATAGTTGGCCTGCTAATTTTTGATCCTGTGCAGACCTTACATGACAATTTGAAATTTAAAAAGATAATCAATAAAAGTTATATAAAAGAATATATATTAAAAAGATATATAAAAAAGTTATAATAAAAGGTCCAGTGATATTATTCTTTCCCGTGGGCTTTGTAACGAGGCGGAAGCCAAGTTAGAATCCATACGCAGTCATTTATTAAAAACCACAGCAAACAAATCAAAATCGGCAGGCAGATAGCATAGAAAGCAAAGCTATAATCCAAAAGATACAAGATAAACAAGAGAATGATTATAGAACGCTCAGTGAAGCAGGTAGACTGGCAATACTTCAGGATGGCCTGTTAGCCAGGCCATGCTTAAATGTCTCACAAACAGGAAGTAACCAGTGAAGCAGAGGGAGCGCACACAGTCAGTACTCGGGAGAGTGCTCCCTCTGTTGGCATGACGTTACAGAATCGCCTGGCTCTCGATGTTGGGGTCAGCACCCAGGTGGACCGATTTGAGGAGGGAAACATGGAAGGAGGGAGAGACACGATAATTAGCTGGAAGCTCCAACTGGTATGTGACCTCATTTATCTGTCTTATGATTGTAAATGGGCCTACATTCCTTGGGCTGAGCTTCCTGCTTGGTAGCCGCAACTTGAGGTCCCGTGTGGAGAGCCAGACCCTTTGTCCAGGTTGGTAGGGAGGATGCGGGTGACATAGCCTATTGGCCTGAATTTCCTGGTTCCTGACAGCCCTTTGCAGACATACATGAGCACTGTCCCACACCCTCTCACTACGACGAATCCAGCCATCGACTGCAGGTACCATAGATGGTTCTCCTGACTACGGGAACATAGGGGGTTGGTATCCAAGCACGCATTGAAATGGGGTGAGACCAGTTGATGAATGTCTTAAAGAGTTCTGTGCGTACCCTGCCCATGGTAGAAACTCTGACCAGCAATGCTGTTCACGACCACAGTACGACCGTAGATACCTGCCAATCTATTGATTCAATCTCTCAACTTGATCATTGGATTGAGGATGATATCCTGAGGTTAAGCTGACATTGATGTCCAGCTGTGTGCAGAAGGCCTTCAATACTTGTGAGGTGAATTGTGTTCCTCTATCTGAAACAATATCTTCGGATATGCCATAAACTCTGAAAACATGTTGGAACAGCACTTGAGTGGTTTCCATGGCAGTGTGGAGGCCTTTCATAGGTATTAGATGGCAGGCCTTTGAGAAGTGATCAATGATAACTAGAATTGTTGTGAATTCATTTGATGTAGATCGTGATAAAGTCTATTGAAAGGTGTGACCAAGGTCATTAGGGAATAGGCAAAGGTTGTAGCAAACCACAGGGTAATTCTTTGGGTGTTTTGGACTGGACGCAAACTGAGCAGAACTTGACATAGTTAGCCACATCTTTAATCATTGATGGCCGCCAGAATTTTGTGTGAGATAGAATGTTCTTGAGATACCTGGATGGCCTGAGCAGAGTGATGTATGGACTCATTTCATGACTCTTATACGAAGATTAACAGGAATATAGTTCTTGTTGAGGGGACAACCTTGTGGTGTTGGTTCATTCTGTTGCTCTCTTTGAATTTCCTTCATCAAATCCCATGTAACGGGTGCAATGATAAATTATGTTTTTACTGCCAGGTCGGTAAGTTACGGTGAATTGGAATCTTGTGAGGAAAATTGACCAGCGTGCTTGACGAGGGTTTAGTCTCTTGGCACTCTTAATGTAGTCAAGATTCTTATGATCCGTGATTACCTGGAATGGGTGAGTAAAGCCCTCTAGCCAGTGTCTCCATTCTTCTATTGCGGCTTTCATAGATAGAAGTTCTTTATTGCCGACATCATAGTTGCGTTCTGCGTCATTGAGTTTTCTTAAGAAATATACACATGGATAGAGCTTGCCTGGCTGTCTGTGGCGTTGAGAAAGCACTGCACCAATGCCACTGTCTGAAGTGTCGACTTCTATGACAAGCGGCAGGTTGGGATTTGGATGTTTGAGGATAGGTGCTGTCGTGAAACTGTTCTTGAGTTTAGTGAAGACTTGGGTGGCATTTTCAGTCCATTCTAATTTTGAAGGTTTACCTTTCAGCAGGGATGTCAGTGGTGTAGCTGTAATGCTATAATTATGGATGTATGGTGTGGTGGTGTGAATTCTGATCCGAAAAGCTGTGAATTCTTTAGATCTGGAACTCAAAGGCACTTGCCAGTAACCTTTACATAGATCAACAGTGCTCAGATATTTTGCATTACCCAAGCGTTCAATCAGGTCCTCAATACGAGGCATTGGATAGGAGTCAAATTTTGAAACTGAATTCAAATATCGATAGTCAATGCAAAATCCTGTAGTCCCATCCTTTTTAAGGCAGGAACACACCAAGCCGACGGTCGGCCGTCGGGCAGTTTTTCTTCGTCGGCCGACTAAGTTTTCTCAGTGTGTTCCGCACCGTCGGCTGAAGTTGGTCCTCGTCTGCCTTTTTTCGGCCGATTTGAAATGTTGAATCGGCGTCGGAGCTCGTCTGTCCGTCGGGCCATCTGATCATTCTGATTGGCTGTTCAGCTACTGCCGCCTGCTGTTTCGGAAAGGCATTTCATCTCATGCAGGCGCAGAACTGACGTGCTGCTTGGCCGTCGGCTGTTTAGCGTCGGTTTGGTGTGTCAGGCCAACTTTGGACACAGACGCTGCCGACGTGAGCCAACCCCGCAGTCTGCTTTCGTCGCCACTAGTTCGTCGGCGTCGGCTTGCTGTGTTCTGGCCTTAAGGTACCAAGACCACAGGACTGCACCATTCACTTTTGGAAGGTTCAATCACCCCCAAGGAAATCATCAGATCTAATTCCTTCTTAAGAGCTGGAAGTAGTCTTTCAGGTATACGATAACTTAGTCTCTTTGGAACAGCATCAGCTTTTAAAACGATGTCATGCTTTACCAGCTCTGTTCGACCAGGCCTCTCTTGGAACAGTTCAGGATGGCAAAGAGACTGAAGTTGCTGTTGCTGGGACTCAGTGAGATGATCCAAATTGAGCACTGCAGAATTCTGAACAGGAAAATACTGCTCTTCCACCTCTTCCTCATCTTTCACAGATGGAATCAGCAGACATTCCTTCCAAGGAGACCACTCTTTCAACAGGTTTACATGCAGCATTCTGCTTGAACAGGCTTATCCTTGGGTTAAAATTTCATATGTTGTTGGTCCCACTTTCTTTTGTACTTTAAAAGGCCCTTGCCATTTGGCTAAAAGCTTACTGGATGCTGTGGGTAACATTACAAGCACTTGTTGACCTGGCACAAATGTATGAGCTCTGGCCGATTTATCATACCAAGACTTTTCTCTCTGTTGAGCTTCTGCCATATGCTCTTGAGCCAAATTTGTCATTTTCTCCAATTTTTCATGCATGGCAACTACGAAGGAAGCAACATCTTTTTCTTCCCCCAGTCTCTTCTGGCCGGCCCATGACTCTTTTAACAGTGACAATTGTCCTCTCACATCATGGCCATACAACAATTCAAAAGGAGAAAAACCTGTTGAGGCCTGGGGGACTTCACGATATGCAAAGAGCAAATAGGGCAACCACTGATGCCAGTCTCATTTATGAATTTCCTGAGCATATTTTTAAGGGTTTGATTAAATCTTTCAACTAATCCATCCGTTTGAGGATGGAACGGTGTAGACTTTAGGCCCTTAATGCTTAACAACTGATAGACTTGCTTTAAAAGCTTTGAAGTAAAATTGGTCCCACAATCTGTAAGAATCTCCCTAGGAAATCCTACTCTAGAAAACAGCTGAATCAAACAGGATGCTACTTGCTTAGCTCCAATCGTCCTCAATGGAAACACCTCTGGATACTTGGTAGCGTGATCACTCACCACTAACATAAACCTGTGGCCTGCTCTACTGTTCTCAACTGGACCAACAATATCCATAGCAAGTCGTTCGAATGGGACTCCAATAACTGAAAGAGGTTGAATTGGAGCTTTAGAGGGTAATCTATTGGAGGTCAACTGACTCTCTGGGCAAGTTCTACAGTATTTTATCACATCTCTTCTAATGCCCGGCCAATAAAAATGTTTCCTAATTCAGGCCAAAGATTTCTGCCTACCCAGGTGGCCTGCCCAGTGAATGGAATGACCCAAAGATAGGACTACATTTTGAACTGCCTTAGGCACCACCATCTGCAAACTATCTCCCTGTTGCCGATATAACACCTCTTCCTGAAGGACAAACCTCTCACCTACTCTACCTCCTACTGACTTCTCACCTTCTCCCTGACTTGTCAGAGTAGCTTGCTGGTACAACAAAGACACAACAGGATCTTCTTTCTGCATTTCAGCCATATTACTGGGAATCTTAAACCCAATCACTTCATCCAGTTTACCACCCTTTTCCTTACCCTCAGCTTCAAGGTATCTATACTTATTTTGCCTCCTCTGCCTTCTAGATTTCCATACTTATTTTGCCTCCTCTGCCTTCTAGATTTCCTTACCTTAATTGGTCCAGTCAAAAGAATGGGAAACCTTTAAGAGTTTCAGATTCATCAGCAATCTGCTTAACCTGAGCCCGGGTCATCACCATACTAGAAGCAGAGTTAAAAGGCAACAAATTCAGCAGTGAAGGAAAATCTTGACCTAGAATAACAGGATAAGGTAATTTTTCTACTACTCCTACTCTCAATATATAGGGTAGCTCATATACCACTACCTGCACTTTAACTGTAGGTTAAGTCTGCTCCTCACCATGGACACACTTAATGTCACGGAATGAGGGCAGGATGCAAATGCAAGTTAATCTCTTTATTAGAGCTTCACACACAAGGTTGTCAGACACTGACACATGAAAACATATAACAGTCAGCAGGAGAGTGGTAACACAGGGACTTCGATGGACGGTGGTGATCCGTGGAGAATGGTGATCGAAGAGTGGTGTCCGTGAGTCCGTGAGTGAAATCCAGAGAGTAATCCAACAAGGAACACGAGAACCAGGAAACAGCGGCTAGAAGTCCAATCCAGGGAACACACAAACACGAGAAACACGAGACACAAACATCCGATGGTAAGTGCCCACAGCTGCCGCTGATCAACAATCAGCGGCGACGCCCACACAAAACAATCAGGTGACACACCCACACCATCACACAGACACCAGAATGAGACAACGGATTCATGAACCGTGACACTTAATGAACACATTACCTTCAATCTCTTCTAACTGCTTTGGGACCAAATGACTTTCCACTAGTGTTTACAATTATAATTAATTATAATTCGTTATGGTTAATTATTCATATTTCTTTTGAGCTGATTTGCTACACAGAATTAAACTGTGACATTGTTCAAACCTCTGTAATCAATGCAAGGCCGAAGTCCTCTATCCTTTTTTTCTAAAAATAAGAAGCCTGCAGCCGCTGTGGAAGTAGATGGACGAATGAAACCAGAACTGAGAGCTTCTTCTATGTATTCTTCCATTGTTTCTGGGCGTGATAGGGGATAGATCTTACTTTTGGGAGGCATCGCATTGGGCAGGAGGTCAGTGGCACAATCCCAGGAACGATGAGGTGGAAGAAGGGTCGCTTTAGTCTTGCTGAAGACCTCTTGATATTCTTGGTAACATGATGTAATGGTGACTGATTTGGAATCAGGACTTTCAGTACTTGTGTTTAAACAAGGCTTGGTAACTATGGTGCTTAGACAGTGTGTATAGCAGAACTGTGACCATTGCGTAATCTCACCATGCCAAGAGATGACTGGGTCGTGAACAGATAGCCAAGGGCATTCTAGGATGATTTCATGGCGTGGGGAATCAATCACATAGAATGAGATGATTTCTAGATGAAATAGTCCTATTTGAAGTTGCATGGGCAAAGTTTGTTGGGTGATTCCATCTCCAGTGGGCTCCAGTTGTTAACAGCGTTAACTCTGAGTGGTGGATCACAGGTTTGCGTGGGGATGTTGAATTTCTTGATGAGGTCTTGATGGATTAGATTCAATGCAGATCCGGAGTCAATCAACGCTGTGAAATCAATAGAGTCATTTTCAGTAGTAATCTTGACACTGATAGTGAGGGATTTAGTAGTAAGGAGAGAAAGACTGTCAACACTCACTCGGCTGGTAATTTTGGTGTTCCTCTGGGCTTTTAGTGGACATACGGCATTAACGTGGCCTGTCTCTCTGCAAGTAAAAACACAAATTGTGTATCAGCCATTGTGATCTTTCCTCCGTAGAGAGTTTGGTAACACCTAGCTGCATGGGTTCAGGGATGGATTGAACAGTTGGTAGGACCGGATTGGATATCTGAGAAGTTTGGTTGGTTGGAATGATTCTCAGTGATGGTGACTTGGATTTAGCGGGGTTATTGCGCATGAGGTTATCAATCTTGATAGCAAGCAACACATCCTCCGAGAATGATTGGTTTTCTCCTCTGCACCCAAGTTCTGCCTGTAACTCAACGTTCAAACCCCACTGAAACACAGCCTTGAGTGCAGCATCATTCCAACCACTCTGAGCAGCGAGCATTCTGAATTCTATGGTGTAATCAGCGGCTGATTGGCGGCCTTGAATCAATTGCAGGAGTTGAGTTGAAACATCCTTGCCTTGATATTCAAACACATCTCTGAGTTGTTAAACGAAATATACATATGACTTTTGAAACAAACTGTCTGCTTCCCAGAAAGCTGCGGCCCAATCGATCGCTTTACCAGTTAACGGAGACATGAGAAAATATTTTTTTCTCATCAGACTCAAAATCATCCCCTTGGTGTTTGAAAAAGATTTTTACTTGCCAGAGAAATCCTTTACATTTCTGCTGTACCATCAAATTTATCGGGTAAAGCAAAGCTTACCTTCTTGGGCACAATTGGTGGTAGCGATCGGAGATACTGCGTGAGGTATTCGTAAGCAGCTTGTAGTTTGCCTAGCTGTTCTTGGTATTCCTTGAGGATGTTGCTTTGGTAAGCGAATGCCAACTGTAGATTAGACATTTCTGCTGGATTCATCGGTGGCGAAGTATTATGTAACGAGGCGGAAGCCGAATTAGAATCCATATGCAGTCGTTTATTAAAATCCACAGCAAACAAATCCAAATCGGCAGGCAGATAGCATAAACGTGAGGCAGGCAGAGGTAAAACACAATAAGGCAGTCCAATCCAAACATCAGAGCAAAGGGATAATCCAAAAGGCGAAAACGGAACAAAGCAGGCAATGGTCATACACAAGAAAAACAAGACAATGATTATAGAATGTTCATTAAGGCAGGTAGACTGGCAATACTTTGCAATGGCCTGTTAGCTAGACCATGCTTAAATGTCTCACCAACAGGAAGTAACCAGTAAAGCAGTCAGTACTCGGGAGAGGGGTCCCTCTGCTGGCGTGACATTACAGACTTTTAGTTTGGTTTGCGTTGTTTCCTGTTTTTTCTTTCTGTTTTCTTTGGTTTCTAAGCGTGTTTGCATTTGTTGTCATAGTGACTAATTAGTTGATTGATTATTCCCTACCTGTGCCTTGTTTTCCTCCTCAGTTAACCCATAAAGCCCTCATTTTCAGCTGGTTTTTGACCATTCTTGTCGCGAATGTGGTGGCTTGCTGTTTATTCTTGTGTTCTCCTGTGCTCCTGAGTATTTATTTTGATATTCGTTATTAAAGTTGTTAATGCTGTGATTAGATCCAGCCTCAATTCATTCAACAAGCCGTGACATCATAACTAAAGACGCAGACAAAAATCATTATAATATTGTTATGAATGTAATTAAAGTTCATAAAAACACACAAAAATATGATATAGAGTGGCTTTTTGATGTTTTATTCCAAATAAAACAAAAAAGTCAAATGTCAGGGTAAAAAAAAAAAAAGAAAAAGATTTTCCCTTTGAATAGTTTTTCTTTTTTTTCTTCTTGTTTTAAGCATAATCTCACTTATGATTTTTTAAAAATAAATTTTGCTTCTCAAGTAGACACATTGCCTTGATTTAAGTATATTTAGATATTTTGTACTGGAAAACAAAACCAAACAACTCAGTGAGATGACATATATTACGCAACACAGGTTTTAGATGTATGTTTTAGTATTAAATCAGAAAGAATAATTCAGGAGATACTCCTCAGAGATAAACACTTCCAAAAGGAGTGCAAGTAAATGTTTAAATAAACAAGTGACACTCTCAACCCATCAGAGGTCATAAAAACACCCCAGCACTGGAAAACAGCATGTTTTAACTATGCATTAGTAAAAACACCAGGATATCTGATGTTCAAAGGTTTTCCAGCAGTTAGAGAAACTGTGCTTAATTACTTTAATATGATTTAAAGTGCTTAACTAAACTAAGATTAACTAATGCACAAATGAATTTCATCCTTCATAAGCTCTTAATTACAGTAGTCATACTGTGTGTCCACGGATTTCTGAGAATACAGTGTAAACATGGTTATTTATAACTTGTTTTAATGCCAGTCTATCATTTTACTGCTTCAGATTCAGTTTTCAGAACCTTTTCACCTATAATCATTTTAACCAGTCAATTGTCATAACTATTATGAGCACACCTTAGGGGCAAAAGGTGCAGAATGAACCATTGTCCTAAGGTGATGCAGCAAGCATTACTTGTAATCAAAATTAAGCAAACACTGATTTATTGATTTCTAAATGTCAAACACAGATTTAATATTAAGCTTTGGAGAGCTTAAACTCTGTTCTGCACTCTGCACATGTGAGAAATTATCTCTGAAGATTTTCTGTAGATTCTATCTATCTATCTGTCTGTTAGCCTTCCAGGAGGGAGGTGTACTGTAAAAGTTCTGTTTTCCCTGTTCTGCGGTGTGTTTCCCGCATAGGCGTAGCCAGTCTATTGGTCCATCACACTTTTAAATACATTTGTGCTTTTCTATAGTAAACTTTTATAGTAAACAAATTCACACTCCATGTACCATTCAAGTGGTTTTACTGATTGCATAGAGCAGTGTAAGACTCGATTTTCCTGCTAAGACAAAAGCTGAGATTAAACACCCTTCAATAAAACAATAAAAGAGAGAAGATCTCAAAGAATTTCTGTTCTCTTTTTGTGTCTCTTCAAGATATCTGATAACCCTCTCCTCTCCCTCAAAACCAGGTGTCGATGTAGTAAATAGTTACAATCCTTTTGTTGTGGTCTGGGTATTTAAAGGGTTAGTTCACTCAAAAATAAAATTTCTGTCATTAATTACTCACCCTCATGTCATTCCACACCCGTAAGACCTTCGTTCATCTTCGGAACACATATTAAGATATTTTTGATGAAATCCCAGGGTATCTGATCCACACATTGGCAGCAACGTCATTTTACCTTTTGACATCCAGAAAGGTTGTTGAAAACATGGTTAAAATAGTCGTTAAAATAATGACTACAGTGGTTCAACCTTAATGTTATGAAGTGACGAGAATAATTTTTGTGCGCAAAAACAAAACAAAAATAACGACTTTATTCAACAAGTTGAACCGTTGTCATACGTAGTGCAGGCTTCCTTGTTTACGTCCGAATGGCGACTCAGTATTTGCCAATGCTGAACACGTGTGTCAAAAGGAGTCTCGGAGCCAAACGCAAGTTCACAATGTTTATTTAGAAGAGATAGAGAGAGGGTTAGACAAAAGCACAAAAGTCACAGTCCACAGAAGAAAGACCACACGGGGCGTCCAACGATGTAATCCACTCTGGTCGGTGACCGGAGAGAAATCCTCACACGACAGATGACTGAAGGTATAATCCATACACTAGACAGAAAGCAAAACAACGCCCGACAGAAAAGGAAGCTCACCGGAACCCGGAGGAGACTGGATCTCGCCTAAAGACAAAGCGCACCAGTCACACCGGAAAAACAGGGCAGGGTTCCGGTGAGCTTCCAGATGCCGGCGACAGAACCTGAGAAGAGCTGAAGAGAGTAAGAACAAGAGCTTCCGACTGGACTGGACAGCATGACTGAGACCAACCAAGACAATGAGCGCGCGACAAGAGACAGGACAGCGTGCAACTTAAAGAGAACAGCTGATGAGACACGACAGGTGAACAATTACCGAAACGAGCGGGAGGAGCTAGTGTACCCGTGAGGAACCGCCACCAACAGGTAAGTAAATAAACATACACACACACCATCGATCACCCAGGAGTCCTGACAACGTGAGCAGCACGACGCATGCATGTGCTGCTGACACAGGATCCGACCAATAAGTGAAAGTGAAAGTGAAAGTGAAGTGACATGTGGCCAAGTATGGTGACCCATACTCGGAATTTGTGCTCTGCATTTAACCCATCCAAGTGCACACACACAGCAGTGAACACACACACCGTGAACACACCCGGAGCAGTGGGCAGCCATTGCTGCGGCGCCTGGGGAGCAGTTGGGGGTACGGTGCCTTGCTCAAGGGTCTCACCTCAGTCGTGGTATTGAGGGTGGGGAGAGCGCTGGACATTCACTCCCCTCACCGACAATCCCTGCCGGACCTGAGACTCGAACCCATGACCTTTGGGTTACAAGTCCGACTCTCTATCCATTAGGCCACGACTGCCCTCAATAATGAGCTGGAATCGATTTTTGAGCAAGTACATAACCTGCCAGTGTTCAAAACTATCTCCTTACCTTAGCCCGATTTACAACGGTAAGCTTGTAATAATGTTTTATAATAAAATTGGAACTGGTGGGTTTCCGCTGGAAATTCAAGCATGCAGCCATTCGTCTTTGCATCATTACGTCACGTCTGTAAACAGAAAGAAGGAGTCCAAGCTAGTAGGCTATAAGGCATGTGAGAAAGCTGTAGGTGGCGGATCATTTATAGCCTTTTCTCACAGCAGCTGGAATAATTAAACTTATCATTTTGATGGCGGATTGTAATCCAGAAAGGTCCAAATGACAATCATCAGCGACAACTGGAGATTCACCCATAGTCAAAAGCAAAAGACTTCGGACTGCGGAGTGGCTACAGAAATTAAAATCTACAGGTAATGCTATTACACATTAAATACACATAGTCACGCAATGCTGATGTTGTTAACATTAACAATTTGAGAACAAAGTATAACAATAATAATAATTTGCGGGGTTTGACGCGATCCAAGCTAAGCAGTCGTTAGATTTAATCACCACTGGCAGCGCAATTTCTTGTAGGCCTAATGCTTTTTTTCTCAGTTGGTCAGAACAAATGTGGCAGACATGTTACTTGCTTGTTCAGATGATATTTTCCGGTGAAAATTCTTATTTTGGTCATACTTCCAAGACTACAATCTGTGATTCCGAAGTACAGTATCCACACCGATGTAGTGACTGACAGAAAACATCAGATTAATCCACGCTGAGGAACCGTGCCTGTCACTTTCCCAGCCATTTCCGGACTCCAATTCTCAGAATCCTCCCTGACAATCACCCACACTCACTCATCCAATCAGTAATCACTCACACCCAGCTGCAGCACATTACCCGGACTATATAAGCCAGTCACACACTTACACATTGCGAAGTCTTGATTTGCCCCGGTGATTACTACTGAGCGTTTTCTTGTGGACTGTTTATTCCCTGATCTTTGCCTGTGTTCTGGACTGTGTTTGCCTGCCGCCTGCCCTGATCTCTGCCTGTGACCCGACTCCGTTTATCTGCTGCCAGCCTCGACCATTGCCTGTCCCAGTTTATGTCTTTGCCTTTGCCCCTGTCTGCATTATTCATTATTTTAATAAAAGCTGCAGATGGATCTTACCTTGAGTCCCGCTTCATTACAGAAGACTTCGCCACCACAAGGATCCAGCAGCGCATCTGGAGAACACTGGGCCGGTAGGAATATCGCACAGTTATTATTAGGGCTCACACAGGGCACACGATCACTGGAAGATCGTGGACATCACCGAATACCTGGACATTGCTTACTGGTCAGATCTACCGGACTGTGTACTCATTGACTTTTTTTGTGAGGGCGTTAACCGGCCACTCAAAGCACAACTGGTTCGCAATGGACCCCGTTCCTCCCTTGGTCATTTCCTGGATTATGCTTTGATGTCTGTTGGCTCTCCATTTACTGTGGGTGCCGCGGAGAAATGCGACACCATGATGAATCACGTAATGGCCGCCGCGCCAAGGAACACGCACAAAATGGTGGCTACCATCACAACAACACCAGTTCATGTCTCCGCTGATCTTCCTGACCCACACCACGTCTCCGCTGATCGCTCAGAGTCACGTCGCGTCTCCGCTGATCACCCAGAGCCACGACATGTCTCGAGATCCGTCCGGGAGCAGAGAGGATTGTTGTCCAGTGAAAACGATCCTCCACTGACTTCGGCACGTGCAGCTGGCATTCCTCGCTGCTACAGCTGTATGGATTCTTAATGCGTTTATTCTACATTTCATCTCTTTCTCATCAAATAACCAGACTAGTGAATGGCTTGACACAAATCGTACTGGTGCAGAGTCAGGGCTTAATTCTGTGTAGACATAAATTCATCTACATGTGAAATATTAGTTTATCTCATAAATATGAATTTACTTTGCAGCTGCACACAACTACCCCCTAGCCTAAAACTTTGGCACACTACCTGTTTTATTTAACTGACCAACTATAAAAATATAGCAAAGCTGCTCGATGCACTGGGCAGCGCGGAGCGAATGTACAGTACATTGAAGTAAAGCGCAAAGTACCAGCATCGATTTAAGTGTAAATATGCAGCAGTCATAACTTTTGTTTTAGACAACATGGGATGAATTTGAAATGTTATGACAGATAGGCTATGAAAATATATTTATTTCAGTGTATTTTACAGTCACAGCATATCTATTAGGCCTATTCTATTTTTAGTTTTTTTTTCATAGAGAAGTGTAGGAAATGTAGGTTATCACTGGCGTATGATGTCAAATATACAGTATGTATACAGATGCTGGTCATATAATTAGAATATCATCAAAAAGTTGATTTATTTCACTAATTCCATTCAAAAAGTGAAACTTGTATATTATATTCATTCATTACACACAGAATGACATATTTCAAATGTTTATTTCTTTTAATTTTGATGATTATAACTGACAACTAAGGAAAATCCCAAATTCAGTATCTCAGAAAATTAGAATATTACTTAAGACCAATACAAAGAAAGGATTATTAGAAATCTTTGGCAACTTAAAAGTATGAACATGAAAAGTATGAGCATGTACAGCACTCAATACTTAGTTGGGGCTCCTTTTGCTTGAATTATTAATTAGGAAGCATGAAGTGCTCTAAAACTTCCTGGTATACGGCTGCGCTGACCTTGGAACTCAGAAAACACAGTGGACCAACACCAGCAGATGACATGGCACCCCAAACCATCACTGACTGTGGAAACTTTACACTGGACCTCAAGCAACGTGGATTGTGTGCCTCTCCTCTCTTCCTCCAGACTCTGGGACCCTGATTTCTAAAGGAAATGCAAAATTTACTTTCATCAGAGAACATAACTTTGGACCACTCAGCAGCAGTCCAGTCCTTTTTGTCTTTAGCCCAGGTGAGACGCTTCTGGCGCTGTCTGTTGCTCAAGAGTGGCTTGACACAAGGAATGCAACAGCTAAAACCCATGTCTTGCATACGTCTGTGTGGTTCTTGAAGCACTGACTCCAGCTGCAGTCCACTCTTTGTGAATCTCCACCGCATTTTTGAATGGGTTTGGTTTCACAATCCTCTCCAGGGTGCAGTTATCCCTATTGCTTGTACACTTTTTTCTACCACATCTTTTCCTTCCCTTCGCCTCTCTATTAATGTGCTTGGACACAGAGCTCTGTGAACAGCCAGCCTCTTTTGCAATGACCTTTTGTGTCTTGCCCTCCTTGTGCAAGGTGTCAATGGTCGTCTTTTGGACAACTGTCAAGTCAGCAGTCTTCCCCATGATTGTGTAGCCTACAGAACTAGACTGAGAGACCATTTAAAGGCCTTTGCAGGTGTTTTTGAGTTAATTAGCTGATTAGAGTGTTGCACCAGGTGTCTTCAATATTGAACCTTTTCACAATAGTCTAATTTTTCTGAGATACTGAATTTAGGATTTTCCTTAGTTGTCAGTTATAATCATCAAAATTAAAAGAAATAAACATTTGAAATATATCAGTCTGTGTGTAATGAATGAATATAGTATACAAGTTTCACTTTTTGAATGGAATTAGTGAAATAAATAAACTTTTTGATGATATTCTAATTATATGACCAGCACCTGTATAATAGGCAACATGCTATTTTTTCCTTTTCTTAAAGTTTTAACTTTTGTTTTAGGCAATATTCTGAGTTTATTTTATTAATACTGAGTAAATTTAAGAACTTAACATTAAAGATGGCATACATATTTAATAAGATTAGGAAAAAATCCTATATAAAGGTAAAAAAAAATCACCTGAAAATCAATTGCCCCTTATGGTAAAGTTAATTTCTGACACCGACAGATGGTAATAAATAGGCTATAAAAATAGGCTACTCTTCATCTCTTTTTTGCTAGTGTTATTTCAGGGTTTTGATATCTTTTATAAATGAGAGAGCACTATAATGGCTATGTTAAATACTTTATTTATTTAACATTACCCCTTTATTTATTCATTTAACTTTTTTTTTAAAATGTGTGATATTTCAAATTGGCATCTCAAACAAGTTCACCTCCGTCATCAAATCATGACGTCCAATTCACATTTCAATAAAGTTAATCTCTGAACTAATAGCACTGCTTTGAGGAATTAATAAAATGTAATATCTTTTCATATCTGTCATGTTTCAAATTCATCCCATGTCCAAAACTCAGAGTGTCGTTTAAAACAAAAGTTATGACTGCTGCAAATTTACCTCTGTTATTTATGAAGTGTGGTTTTTGGATATTTTACTGCAAAAATATTACATATTGTGCCTTTAATATAACTATATTAATTATATAACATGCATCTGAATAACTCTTAAGTGAACTAACCCTGAAACATAACCTGCTTCAGGGCAGGTTATGTTCATAGAGTAAGTTGCTATGGCTACTCAACCTGAAAGTTACCTCAGTTTTTGGAACAGAAAGTTGAGGTTATCCGCTTACTTACTCTTAAACATACCCAGGTATGTCACATAACCTGTTTTATGGAATACCCCCCAGAAGTATTGTTATAATCATGCAGATACATGCAAACAAAAACGGCTGTGATAATGTTCGTAGATGTGATGGAAGGAAGAGGACAAGGGGTCGGCTTTGTCTGNGAGAGCACTATAATGGCTATGTTAAATACTTTATTTATTTAACATTACCCCTTTATTTATTCATTTAACTTTTTTTTAAAAATGTGTGATATTTCAAATTGGCATCTCAAACAAGTTCACCTCCGTCATCAAATCATGACGTCCAATTCACATTTCAATAAAGTTAATCTCTGAACTAATAGCACTGCTTTGAGGAATTAATAAAATGTAATATCTTTTCATATCTGTCATGTTTCAAATTCATCCCATGTCCAAAACTCAGAGTGTCGTTTAAAACAAAAGTTATGACTGCTGCAAATTTACCTCTGTTATTTATGAAGTGTGGTTTTTGGATATTTTACTGCAAAAATATTACATATTGTGCCTTTAATATAACTATATTAATTATATAACATGCATCTGAATAACTCTTAAGTGAACTAACCCTGAAACATAACCTGCTTCAGGGCAGGTTATGTTCATAGAGTAAGTTGCTATGGCTACTCAACCTGAAAGTTACCTCAGTTTTTGGAACAGAAAGTTGAGGTTATCCGCTTACTTACTCTTAAACATACCCAGGTATGTCACATAACCTGTTTTATGGAATACCCCCCAGAAGTATTGATATAATCATGCAGATACATGCAAACAAAAACGGCATTCAATCTTCAGAAGTGACTGAATTATTCGACGAATCATTTATTAGAATGATTCATTCAAAAAAAAAACGTGGATTCATTCAGTAACGAAACTGAAACTGTGTTGAGATGCTCAATGGCTCTACTGTTTGGATCTAAACAGAGGAAAAACAGACAATATTGACAATAGTGTGTCTAAAATGTAAGACACCTAATAGGCTATAACTTGTTTATTGAATTGTTATACAAAATCAATATCACATTTGCAAACGTACAGTACATCAAAAATATATTGGTATTCGGGAAAACAGCACTTTTGCTCATGTGATATTGCTTATAAATATAAAAAGCAAAAACTTTTACTGACACTTTTTTGTGCCATATCTTGGTTTTTAGAAGCATTTTGATTAAATTTGGTGGATTTTTGCCTCAAGCCCCTGTTAATTTCTGACCCCGCTGCGTGATGGTGGGGGGCAGGCATTTTTTTTTAGAGCAAATGGAGGCCCCTTCTTTTGCAAGGCCCGTTTCAAGTAAACTGGTTTGCCCTTGTTCCCTGTGGTTGTTAGTTTCCATAGCTGCTAATTAATTACGCATCTGTTTTGTTCAGTTCATTAGCACTCTCTGTATTAAATTCCTCAGTTGAGTGTTCAGTGTCCCATGTCTTATTTGCTTTAATGTGGTTGTGGATTATTCTAGTTCTTCAATTTTCCTACGTGTGCATTTAGTTGTACAAATTGAAGACAATTGTACTTACTCTTTCGCACACTTGCAGAAACATGCAATTTTCATAAATCAATAGGATAATCAAATCTTATGTAAACAAGAAACGCAGAGATCTCAATTTATTGTTTTGTGACAAAAAGAAAGAAAGTAAGAAAGTAAGAAAGAAAGTAAGAAAGAAAGAAAGAAAGAAAGAAAGAAAGAAAGAAAGAAAGAAAGAAAGAAAGAAAGAGAGAGAAAGAAAGAGAAAAATCTAACCTGTTCTGATGCAAATACAAATATCGCGGTGAAGGTGTGCCTACCTGACATTTGGTAATATGGCTAATTCTAATTCATTTTGTCTGGCTGGTAAATCACACTATTACAAATCTGTAATGTTTTTTTCTATTCATTTATTTTCCATGTTTTTGTCTAATAGCCTGGTCATGGTAATTTCAATAAATGTCAGTGTGTGATTTTAAAGACATTTTCGTACAGCCAATTTTGGCACAGTGTGGAGACATTTGATTTCCAATGTAAAATCTGGATTGCCGCGGGGTGTTTTTCATGTCCGCGGGTTGAACCATGGAATGCGAATTTTACCAGGGGAGCCCCGCCAAAAACGCGATATTTACCCTCTGGAACGCAATTTTTACCGTGGGACCCCCCTGAAATGCCATTGGGCTAGTTTTGAGGAGCAATTGGGCAGTTTTGTTGTGAAAACCTGGCAACCCTGATAAAGACCAAGAAATAGCATACAGGTGAGAAATAGTGAAATAAAAGGATTAGTTCACTTTCAAATGAAAATTACCCAAGCTTTACTCATCCTCAAGCCATCCTAGGTGTATTATGACTTTCTTCTTTCTGATGAACACAATCGTAGCTTTATTAATATATCCTGACGCATCAGAGCTTTAAAATGGCAGTGAGCGGAATCAACAAGTACGAGCTGAAGAAAGTGTCTCCATCCACATCCATCTATCACAAACATATTCCAGGGGGTTAATAAAGGCCTTCTGAAGCGAAGCAATGTGTTTGTGTAAAAAATAAATAAATAAAAAATCAATCCATATTTAACAAGTTATGAGGTAAAATATTTAGCTTCCGCCAGACCGCCATCCGTTTGCAAGTTAAGAAGAAAGTGTAAAGTGGCGTCACGTCAGTTAAGTTTTTTCTGTAAGTTGAATAGGGAAGGCATAGGACGTAGCGTAAGATTTTTGAACTGCGAGAGTTTTACACTTTCTTTCTCAGTAGAATACGGAAGGTGGTCTGAATAGTGTTTATGATGGATGGCTGTGGATGGAGGCACTTTCTTCAGTCGATCCTCGCCCACTGCCATTATAAAGCTCGTATGCGTCAGGATTTTTATTAATATTTCTCTGAGTGTGTTCATCAGAAAGAAGAAAGTCATATAGGCTACACCTAGGATGGCTTGAGGGTAAAGCTTGGGGTAATTTTCAATTGGAAGTCAACTAATCCTTGAAGCACAGGGGTATGAGTCAACGTGGAAAATCACAGAACTTTTTTTTACCATCGCTCCACTCATATTATTCATGAATGGGCCACTGTTCTTAAATTGAACAAATCTGTGCTTGATTGCTTTCCCCTGACGACGCACAAGAANTGACTTTCGTCTTTCTGATGAACACAATCGTAGATATATTAATATATCCTGACGCATGAGAGCTTTAAAATGGCAGTGAGCGGGATCAACAAGTACGAGCTGAAGAAAGTGTCTCCATCCATCCTTCTATCACAAACATATTCCAGGGGGTTAATAAAGGCCTTCTGAAGCGAAGCAATGTGTTTGTGTAAAAAAAAAATTAAAAAAAAAAAAATCCATATTTAACAAGTTATGAGGTAAAATATTTAGCTTCCGCCAGACCGCCATCCGTTTGCAAGTTACGAAGAAAGTGTAAAGTGGCGTCTCGTCAGTTAAGTTTTTTTCTGTAAGTTGAATAGGGAAGGCATAGGACGTAGCGTAAGACTTTTGAACTGCAAGAGTTCTGCCATTATAAAGCTCGTATGCGTCAGGATTTTTATTAATATTTCTCTGAGTGTGTTCATCAGAAAGAAGAAAGTCATATACACCTAGGATGGCTTGAGGGTAATTTAATTTGGAAGTCAACTAATCCTTGAAGCACAGGGGTATGAGTCAACGTGGAAAATCACTGAACTTTTTTTTTTTACCATCGCTCCACTCATATTATTCATGAATGGGCCACTGTTCTTACGGTGAACAAATCTGTGCTTGATTGCTTTCCCCTGACGACGCACAAGAAAGCATACTGATAAAGTCTGCGGGTTTTTATATTCAAGTATACCAGAAATAAAATATAAAAATGTTTACACGAGCTCGTCAGACCGATGGATCTATTTGAGCGGAAACCAAAAGAGTTTTAATGTCTTGCTATCGCGGCAGGATGGTTAATCGATAGCAGAAAGCATCGCTTATGTTATTCTGCTCTCTGATCAGAGTCTGATGTGGAGTCGCTTTATCGCTAAATATAAACACCGCTGGACTCTTGATAAATGACATTAGATTATCGATAAAAAGTGAGCATTGGACTAGACAGAGGATTTAAACAGAACCCCGTTATATTAAATGATATTACAGTAGTTAGTTAGCCTCTCTAGCTACAGGTCCACAGTCATGACGCTATATTGCTAACTGACCTAAGAGAAATAACTGTTTACCAAAATGCCGTTTTACTTTCTTTAAGCGATAAACTGGATACACCCGGATGCCTGTTGAACATATACGCGTTGGACTACTTAAATATATTGTTTTGACGCGGAAGCTGTTTTGAGAATAAGTTAGCCTATTTAGCTGTGTGCAGCTGCTGTATATATATAAACTTTCGTATTTCAACACATAACTCAGTTATCGTGTATGTTTGGGAACTAAATACTTAAGCGCGTCCCCAGTATTTTATTTGTAAGCATCAGGCTTGAGTCTCATGTAAGGTATATGAGTGTGTGATAGATGAGAGAGAGAGAGATGCAGCGGTGGTGAGGAAGAGCTCAATGCCGTGTGTGCTGGAGGATGATGCGGATGAGCTGGATGATCACAGTCATTAACAGAAGAATGATGAAGATCCTGATCGCCCTCGCTCTCATTGCTTACATCGCCTGTGAGTATATTACAGTAACTGACACACTGACATGAGATGAAACATACCCGGCTGTCTGTCTGCTCTACTTTGTTTCTACGATAATGGAAAACTTGGAAATATATCCTTGAAAAGTAATGTAATTTAATAAAACCTCGAAAAGTGATAGTGAAAGTAACAATGGAAAGTTATGGTAATGTATCTCTCCCCTCTCTCCCAAACAGTACTATGACAGTACCATAGTTCAGCCCATGGTATATCTAATGGCCCAACTGAAGCATGGTATTTTAATGGCACTTCATAGAATACCATGGTGCATGTAAAAAAATATCATGGTATTCCCAAGACAAAAAAAAACAAACAAAAAAAACATGGTAGTGCTTTCCAAGGTTCCCACAGTCACTGAAAACTTGAAAATATCAGTACACTGTAAAAAAAAATCCGTAGTTTTTACAAAATAATTTTGGCAGCTGTGGTTGCCAGACTTATTTTGTAAAAAATACAGAAAAACTGTAAACACATTTACAGAACAAACTGTGAATTTTACAGTATAAAACTGTAATTACAAGAAAATTTTAAAGTAAACCAGTAAATTTAACAAAGCACACTGCTACTAAAATGTGTTTTGTACCTTTAACATATACTGACAACCACCACGAGGTGAAGTATATACTATTATATAGAAGGTGCAAAGAGTCATTCACAAAAACACGATGCACCATCATGGTAACCCTCAACACTTAAATAATGCAATAAACATCCATTAAACAACAGATTATGCAACATAAAACCCTAATGTGCATAACTGATAACAAAAACTATTAAGAAACATGATTATTTAAACAAAATACTTTCAAATGTGGAGTGTCTCACAGGGAATTGTGGGAATATCAGTTTACTGTTTTTGTCTGTAAATTATATGTTGATTTGATCTTTTTTACTTCAAAAAATTAACAGCATTTTACTGTAAAATTACATCAATTTTTTTTTTTCGTAGCGTTTTTACAATATTTTACAGTTAAAATCACATTCATTTTTTTACAGTGTACATTTTCATTTTCAATCTCCAGTCCTTTAAAAATCATGAAAAAATGTATGTTCTTCTTTAAATTATTTCATCTTTGTGAGTGCAGTTCAGTTTTTTTTAGTATCATTGAGATATTTTTATAGTTTTTATATTTTCCATTTTTATTTTAATTTTGGTGAAAGTTAAATTAATTTTGTTGTAGTCCTATGTATTGTCATTTTTTATTCATTTTTCTTTTAAATATTGTTTTTATTAATTGTTATTTCAAATTTAATACATCAAGTAAAAAAAATGAAGATAAGAAATGTTTCATTTCCAGCTATCTGGAATAAAATAAGTTAATAATCATGTAAATATAGTGGTCAAAAATTGTGGGAATCCTGACCATGTTGATTTTTGTTTGGTCTCTCTCTCTCTGTGGGTCTCTGTCTCTCTCTCTGTTTGACCCTCATATCTGTTTTGGTAAATGTGCTGACCAGGGGGGACATTTAGCAGCTGTTACTGTTTTGGCAGTGTCATAATTACATGCTCCTGGACTGCGCAACATGCTTTGCATGTATCAAAATGTCTGCCTCTGCTTTTTTTTTTTTATCACTGAGGACATTGAACTCATTTAGTCAAGCCCTTTAATTATATCTAAACTGTGTAGTTAGTTAATGTGTGCTGTTGTTTTTGTCTGTTTGGCTCCCTGAGAGATTGCTGTTGCTGTTGTTAACCTATTCTTGGATCTGTAAAGTGAAATGGTCAACTTTGTGTTGTGGCAGCTCTAGGGCAAGTGCAGATAAGCTTCCTTGTTTCACAACACCAATATTAATGCAATGAAAACATTTTCCAATTATTCCTATGACCTTTGTCTAGCAGACACACAATTAGATGAAGAATGACAGACCTTATTAGCTTTAGTTTTAGGTCAAACATAATACATGAAAAATGAGATTGGAACATTACATTGTGTGATAAGCTTTCTAACAAATTAAATAAGTTCTGAAAGAGCATTATATAGCCATCATTAAATATATTATGTTGTGCATAAGCCATGTTAGTGTACTTTGAGCCACTAAAGATTAGAGAATGTTTTGGCTAAATGGACAGGTATTGGTTGTGTGATTTCAAATTGTGATTTGCAATTTCTGTATGGAACGAGTTTATATCCGGACCGGAGCAAACATGTTTCAAGTTATTATGGGCATATTTCATATACTCTCCCGCTTCAAACATGAAACAGCATCATGTTACAGTATGAACACATTTTATCATGTCTTCTTCAAATGAAAGATATATGTGCAAATAAGGACACTGATCATGAATGCAGTGACACAATGAATAATTTTGATTCACAGAAGACAATAATGTAGACTGAAAATTCCAAGAATGGCCAAAAATTAACTATACCTTTATTCCTTCTTTGTTGAACTGATGTGTGTCATTTGTTCAGAAATTGTAGTGCTTGTAAATGTAATGAAATATTATTAGACCTTTTCTTCCTCTTTTTTCATATAGACCAATAGCTCTGTAAAGTTATAATCGGGGCCTAAAACTAACTTTTTGCCACACCTGCCAATGGCCAGTAACTTGCATAGAAATCCTTATTAAAGTTAATAAAGTTATTTAGTCTACACTGTTTCAAATTATTATGCAAGTGACATATCAGGAGAATTTCACTACAATAAACATTCAGATTTTAGTTTTTCAAAGAAAGTGTTTGTTTGTTATGTTTCTCCATATCTTTTTAGATAACTGGTATCAATCTCAGACAAAACAGTTTGCCAGGTCTACTTAGATAAATGGAAACCCTACTTAAAGATGTTGTTCCACATTACTCACTGTTCTCATGCAATATGGGGAGGAAGAAAGATCTTTCTGAAGGTGAAAAGCATGAAATAGTGCAATGTTACGTAAAAGGCATGAAAACAACTAATACTGTGTGAAAAGTGAATGTAAATTATCAAACTGTCATAAGATTTGTGATTGACTTAGAGCACAGCAGCATATCACCCTGTAGCCCAAGACTGGTTGCCCACTGAAGCTAAGCAGGGCTTAGCCTGGTTAGTACCTGGATGGGAGACCTCCTGGGAAAACCAGGTAGCTGCTGGAAGAGGTGTTAGTGAGGCCAGCAGGGGGTGCTCACCCTGTGGTCTGTGTGGGTCCTAACGCCCCAGTATAGTGATGGGGACACTATACTGTCAAAAAGCACCGGATGAGACGTTAAACCGAGGTCCTGACTCTCTGTGGTCGTTAAAAATCCCAGGATGTCCTTCGAAAAGAGTAGGGGTGTAACCCTGACATCCTGGCCAGATTTGCCCGTTGACCTCTGTCCATCATGGCCTCCTAAACATCCCCATACTCTGATTGGCTTCATCACTCTGTCTGCTCTCCACCAATAAGCTGGTGTGTGGTGGGCGTTCTGGCGCAATATGGCTGCCGTCGCATCATCCAGGTGGATGCTGCACATTGGTGGTTGTTGAGGAGATTCCCCCTACTATATGTAAAGCGCTTTAAGTGCCCAGAAAACCGCTATATAAATGTAAGGAATTAATTAATTAATTAACTTTTAAGGAAAGCTTCTGTCAAAAAAATTAGTTGTATTAAAAGGACAGCTATAAATAAAATAAAAATAAATAAATAAAAAAAGCCGGTGTTGAGCAGCAAACATGTATTTGAAGCTTCTGGTGTCTCTGGAGTTTTGAGAACCTCTCCATGCAGGCTGGCAGTTGTGCGTAAAGTTGCATTTCAGCCTCCCCTAAAGTTGCATTTCAGCCTCCCCTAACCAAACCTCACAAAGAGAAACATTTACAGTGGGTGTAGAAATAAATGAAGACTCATTTTTAAATAGTTTTATTCACTGACGAATGCCGTACTACAATGGATGGTCTAGTATGGATTTCTGGATGGTTGGTGAGTGGCCACCACGTTCCAACAAGTCTGTTATGTCAGCAGGGAGCTGGCGGGTGATGAATATTGGGAAGTGAGATGGAGGGTCCCTTTAGGGTCTCTGAGGGTGTCGAAATGACTTCTGCAAGATATGTGGAGTTTATAACTGGTATAAACAGCTTTGGTTTAAAAAGGATAGTGCCTTCTGAAATACAAAGCACTATGCACTATCCCATGCTGCAAAAAAGCCCACAGCAATAAAACTGTTTGAAAATGTATTTCTACACCCACTGTAACAGTTTCTCTTTGTGAGGTTTGGTTAGGGGAGGCTGAAATGCAATTTTACAGATAACTGCCAGCCTGCATGGAGAGGTTCTTGAGACTCCAAAGACACCAGGAGCTTCAAATACCTGCTGCTCAACAGTGGCTTTTTTTGTTTGTTTTTTACAGCTGTCCAATACAATTAACTTGTTTGACAGAAACTTTAAGCCTTTATCTGACCGAGTTCTGCTCTGCTCTAAATCATTCACAAATCTTATGATAGTTCCATAATCTCTATTCACTTTTCACACAATATTAGTTGTTTTCATGCCTTTTGCATAACATTGCACCATTTCATGCTTTTCATCTTCAGAAAGATCTTTCTTCCTCTCCATATTGCATGAGAACTGTGACTTGCTTAATAATGTGGAACAACATCTTTAAGTAGGGTTTCCATTTACCTAAGTAGGCCTGGCAAACTATTTAACAAACCTGTCTGAGATTCATACCAGTTATCTAAAAAGATACGGAGAAATATAACAAACAAACACTTTCTTTAAAAAACTAAAATCTGAATGTTTATTGTACTGAAATCCCACTGATTCGTCACTTGCATAATAATTTGGAACACAGTGTAGAGCAGTAAGTGCAGGGCTCCAGACTGCGACTAAATGGTTGCATTTTGCAACCTTTTTTCCTGCCAGTGCGACTAAAGGCCTGTACACACCGGGAAGAATATCTCACGCACTTATTGCCAGCGTTTTTCGAGACGTTTTTTGTGTTCATACCCAAGTGATTTTCACTGGCGATGCGCAGAGTGAACGTGCAAATTCACTCCCTGACAGTATATGGCGCTTGTGCTTAACGGTAGTGGAAATAAACATATTTATGATATTAATAATGTTAAAGAAGATAAAAATGCAGATATAAAATGGCATATATATATGACATATGAGAGATGGTAGTCAGAAACGGTAGTGCAAATAAGTCTCAATGACAGTAGTGCAAGTGAACGGTAGTGCAAATATACATATTTACAAGGGTGCCGGAAGCAAAAAATATGTAGGTGGGTCCTCCCTCCAAATTTTTTTTTATGCAATTATATATATACATATAGATATAAACATATAGATGATAGATAGATAGATAAAATGCCAATCAATCGGTAGTTTTAGATTTTTTTGAATAGAACGAGACACAAACCTTTACATTCAATCGCATTTTTGCTCCCATTTATTTTCACACATTGATCACCCAGTGCATACAAAGTTTAGTCCCAAAGTGCGCACAACTGGAGAAACACACGATTACCTTTGATTTCGTTAGATAGAAAAGAAGCAGAGCCGAACGCAGAGTTTTATATTTATCGAGGTCACAAAATGTATGGGTTCGGGGGCATTCTCCCCCGAGAAAATTTTGATTTCCTTGGTGTACATATGCATTTTAAGACGTTTTAAGGCCAACAAATTGGATAACAATAGCTTTAAAACCATGTCAACAAATACATACATGCATGCACAGTTTTGAGGCAGCTTTAATCACATGTTTGGTAATTTCATGACTTCATTTACAACAGAATAACGACGGTGCATGCCCGTTGTTTCTTTTGCGCTTTAGTCAAGCTATAATAAAGTAGCCTAATATGCAGCGCGCGCCGCCGCATTTGCGCGAGCATTTCTTGAGTTCACGCTTCGAGCACAGTAGGCAATAGCCTAACGGCTGGTTGGAGTTTTACTGACATAGCCTGACAACATCTCATCTGACCGCAGTTCACTGTTGTTCAACTGAAGCTACCTTTTCCGCGCTCGTTTGACTTGCGTCTGGCGCTGAGGCGAAGTCGGAATGCGCGTCTGAAAAGTGTCCCGTTTGTTGTGGTCGTAAAGAGACCGTTCTATATAAACGCAGCGTTTTACTTGGCGATGTTTTAAAAAACATTTTTATTTTTGGTATTTTTATGCTCTGTTGGTGGTTTGTGGAGTAACATCACCTGGGGGGATTAGACAAATGCTGAATTAGAGACGGTAAAAGTGAGTGGGTCCAATATCATTGGTCTTAAAAAGTGGGTGGGTCCTGTCCCACCCACATACAATGGTTCCGACGCCCATGCATATTTATGAAATAGACATTCTCAACTATATTTCTTGAATGTAAAAGAAAAAAAAAACAGTAAAAATACAGAAATAATACACATCTATTGGTGTGGCCAAGAACCCATAGTGTGTACTCAAATCAGCTCCCTAGTTCAATAGTCAGGGCACTGATCAGGGAGTCGGCCACATTCATTTACACGATATACTGATACACGACCTAGGAAGCTAGGGAGCATGTTTGAGACGCAGGGATATTTGTAGGGGTCTTCCTCGTCTACTTACTTCCTCTTCGTCGTCTTGGTATCAATGTGTGCTAGGCAAGACCGTTTTGTGCTTTGGGCGCCACCAAGTCGTGTTTTATTGTAACTTCGTGTTTTTAACGCGGCGCGTCAAACCAGAAAAACGAACCCGAGGCGTTTTTAAAAATGACGCTTTTACGCCTGCCGTTTTTCGCCTCGGTGTGCACACTCACTTTGGCGGCCTTTATTTAGTCACGAGGCGTTACACGTCGGCGATAATCACGCATGAAATTCGTCCCGGTGTGTACAGGCTAGGGCTGGGCGATAAAGGATAACGATATGTATCGTGATAGACACGTGATCGATATCAATAAAAAATGTGTTCGATAAAACGTTCGATTTTTATTCTTCGTCGGAAGAAAACAGAGGTTGAGAAGGAAGTTTGGTTGCATTAACAAAGGCTCTCGTTGTCTCGTGCTGGTCTGCTGGATTCCTCTTTAGTAACCGGCGACTGATAAGCAGAAAATGAGTGCCGCAGCGAGCGAGGAAATTGTAAATAAAAGAGGAAAAGTGTTCATTGTGACTTTAGACTAGGGTGACCACCTAGTAGATGTGATTTTGCGGGACACGTGAGACAGATAAATTTACAACTATTACGCTATGTAAATATTGATTTACATTTGTTGGCAAACTTGGCATATGCGCCGATTAATGTTTCTGCCGGTGGGTGCCCACACTATAATGTTGCGCTTATGGCAACATTAAATCCTGGAGAGAAGACAATTCTAGATTCACGGCTGCACATGCAGGAGGATAAAAGTTTGAGCACACAGATGTGATATCTGAGCGAGAGCGCGCGCGCGTCCAGTTTTGTGCAGAGAAATCTGCCTTTGAGGAGAGATTGCTTGCGCATTTGATGCGCTCTCGACATTTTTCAATATAATAACGCCATAGAACCCGCATTAGATGAAATATTTTCTCTTTGCGCTGTCCACTCAGTTGTCATCAGAGGGAAAACCTCTCTCTATGATTGTGTTGGTTGGTTATTTTCACAGCTAGAATATGACGGCTGCACAAATAGATTTTTAAATGCTCACAGTTTTTATTATATTTCTTACTGTGGTATTGTAATTTCAGGGATGAAAAAAAATTACAGACATAAATAAAATGCGGGACGGGTGGTCACCCTACTTTAGACTTATGTTTACATTTTAATTATTTGAGTTTTCCATGGTTGTTGACATTTCTGTCTTAATAACTGAGGGGATTATGATCAGAGGAAGGTTAAGTTTAAAATAAAAATGTTTAAATGTAATATATTTTTCTCCTGGTCCTTATTTTAAATGGGTCATAAAAAATATCAATAATTATCGATATCGACCGATATGAAACACTGATATCGTGATACAGTTTTCAGCCATATCGCCCAGCCCTAGTACAGGCCTTAAGGGGGCTTTCACTCTGGGCTCGTTCGCCACGGTCTGAGCCTGGCGCGATTATTGTTCCCGTTGCCCCCCGCAGCGTTGCTCGAACCCTGGTGCGTTTGCGTTCATTTTACGTCATCACAAACGTGCAGGGCGCATGATAGAAAACAGATGTAGGTCAGTAAATTGTGTTTTTTTTTTATTTATTTTTTTATTAATTTGGTGCTATTGTATGCAGTAGAGTAAACGACACATGTGTTTACTGTATGTACGTCGCATGTAGATGGTTTTCCGCAGACTATTTTGAGGAGACTGCTGATTACCATTCATTTGCCACTCTGATTGCATTCGCAAAGCGCGAATACACTAGTGATGTGTCGTTCTTGAACGATTCGTTCATTTTGAACGAATCTTTAATGTGACTCGGGAAGAACGAGTCGTCTTCGTTCAGTCGCGCATGCGCAATATTCCATAGGTTCTGTACTGCTAGTAGTAGTTCACCTGTTTCAGTCAATGCAGTCTGAGCCGGAAAGAGAATTGATTAGTTCGTTTCATGAGTCTTTCGGGTTTTTGATTCGTTCCTTAATCACGTGACAGACCCATACGCTAAACCAATGCAGTCAATACAGTCAGGCTGTGTGACCCAAGCACATTTTTTTCTAAGTAAATAACTTTAACTCTCCAGTTTTATTTCAGTTTGGATTACAACTGTTAAAGCTGAAGTTATCATAACCTTAATGTTTTAAACTAACATTAATAATTCAAATTCAAAATGCTATTTGCTTTTAATTTGTCATTATGTCCTTTTTGAGCAATCTTCTTATACATATATTAGACCAATATGTCAAGTCTGCCTAGGAAAAGCAATTATTATACCAGCAAACTCAAAATTGGAGTAAAAATGAACAAACTAGGCTATAAATACTTTGTATTAGGCTTGGATTATTATTATACAGCCTAGTGTTTATTTACAGATAGACAGTCAAAAAGACAAATTAATCAATATTTTATTTATAACAGGGCATTATTTATCTATAAAATAATAACACACCACTGATCCTCAAGAAACAGTAACAAAAACATAGTGACAGAAATGTCAGAAATAGAGTATGGGTCTGTCACGTGATTAAGGAACGACTCAAAAACCCGAAAGACTCATGAAACGAACTAATCAATTCTCTTTCCGGCTCAGACTGCATTGGTTTAGCGAAGTGATTCTCAACCTTTTTTGAGTAATGGACCCCCGTCATATTTGGAACCATCTTCAAGGACCCCAGAATAAAATTGGCTCATTGGTATCATTAATGACTTTGTGACGACCAAATGTAATAAAGTATAATTCACTACTACGTTAGTTGACTTGTCCTATATTTAGTCATATCGTCAGTTGTATTATACATATATTATCTTCTTCTTTTATGGAAACATGTCAAATGCCAAAATATACAAAAATTCATATTCAGATATTTTATAAGGACCCACTGGCATTATGTCAAGGACCACTAGGGGTCCATGGACCCCTGGTTGAGAAACACTGGTTTAGCGTATGGGTCTGTCACGTGATTAGGAACGACTCAAAAACCAGAAAGACTCATGAAACGAACTAATCAATTCTCTTTCCGGCTCAGACTGCATTGGTTTAGCATATGGGGCTGCCTGTCACGTCATTAAGGAATGACTTAAACCCGAAGACTTGTCAGACAAGAGGTGAGGTGAGCTTAATCAGCTTATCATAAACTGAAGGCCCATATAAAGAATGAATGAATCTTTTCTGTATCTTATAGCATTGTAGTTTTGTATTGTTTGTAGTGTGATCAACGTTTGCATAAGTAATAGATGTGTTGGGGAAGTAACACGTAACATTTTAATTACATTTTGCTAAAATGAACGAAATGACTCGAAAAAAGATTCGTTCATTTTGCTGAACGAGACTCAAAAGTCAGAGTCGGTAAAATGATCCGAACTTCCCATCACTAGAATACACTGTTTCACATAATGCATATGAGAAACATAAAACTGCAACAAAACAAAACAAACAAAAGGGGAATGAAACCACGGTACTCATTTGAGCTGCGAAGCATGGACCGTTTATCATCTCGGACAATAATAAACAGCGCAACGCAGCATAAATTCAGAACCATAGACTGTAAAAACAAATTTGGACGTAGTGTCTGTGACGTCACCCGTAGATTTCTGAAGAGCATTTTTGAAGCGAAAATGAGGCCGCTGCCATCTTGGAAGCGCGTCACCGCATGTCACTCCCGGATAACGGAAAATGGGCAAAGAGGCGGGACGTGGTTGGAACCGAGGTGCCTGATTACTGAAACCACGCCCGCCTAGCTCGACGTTATCTTAGATACTATCTAAAATATATTAACAAAGATAAGTTATATCATTAGAAAGTTCTAAAGGTTTACTGTCAATCTACGGTGTCTTTTTTTACGATATAGATGCTCCAACACCAGTAATTGTAATTTGCGTCGGGTGTGCAAATAACAACATGAAAAATCAAACGGGACTTCATACCTTTATAATGAAAGGGCGATCGCGAGATGAATCCAATCCGTGGCACTTGGGTAAAATGTCCATGAGTGTCCATTGAAAAACAAAAAACAGTACTTTTTGTCCACAAAAGCGTTAAATCCATGAAATATTAATATATTATCCATTGATTGCATCTAATTACTTCTGTATGATCTTCCTTATCGTCATTAAGATCAATTATATTTATAATTATCGTCATTAATCATTATCGTTCTTTAAGAAATTATGCAACCTGAGCAGCGTTTGTTGTAAAACTGTATATGATCATATATATCTAACAAACAAATGAGCCCGAGTCCAAAGTATAATTTTTCAAAATGCAGCAGTTTTATATCCTCTGCCATTGTCATTGTAGTAAATCTCAGGAATAAAACTTTTAGCCAATGCCACGATCCAGCAGCGTGTGTTCTGTTTATCTTCCGCATCTGTCTCGAGTCTCTCGACCATTAACGCAGCAAGCCATATTATAATTGTTTATATTATTATTTTATAATTGCATAAAATATTCCCCAAAAAAAGCACAAACACAGCAGAGATGCCAAATTTAGCGGCTGGAATTAGCTGAGGTAACATGATGGCTCACAGACAATCCACCTGTCACTCAAGTGACCACGCCCTTAATTATGCAGAACTTTAAGGCTTAATATAATTTAAACGGATGAGTTATAAAAAAATTCATCCCCCTCAGAGTTGTCATGAAGGGCAATATTAGCTGTATAGACCAAAACCACAATTTGATCCAGGCTGTAAACATGTTTTTTTCTGCTGTAAAGTTGGCCGTTTTAACATGGGACTCAATGAGATTCTGCTCTCTTTTGGAGCCTGTCCCTAGCGGCCAGTCGATGAATCGCAGTTTAAGTCACTTCCTCATTGGCTTCAAGAGAAACTGGGGGAGGTTGCCGCTTGCTCAGAACAGACTCTCGATCACGTGATACTGTTACTAACCAGCGCTGGGAGATCGAGTAAGAAAGCGTTTGGATTCGCAGCAAAATTAATAAAATCACAGCGAGATCTAGTGGGAAGCGTTTAAATTTGGCGAGGTATTCTCTGTTATAAAGTGGAAACTAGAAGAAATATTGAGCAATGAATGACCAAGTTATATAAGGCTCTCCAGTCCCAAAAAAATCACCAACATTCACCATGGATTTAATGTATCGTCAACTGTAACCATGGTCACATTTTACCTTATTCATTTCAGGGTTCGTGCAAACTTTTGAGAGTGAAATTCAGTAACTTTTCAAGGACTTTGCTTCACACTTTTTCCAACACTTCAAAGCTTTAATTTTAATGTGATTTGTAAAAGAGATGGTGAAGGATGAAGGAAAACATTAAATTACCACTATAACCAGTAGATGGCAGCGGATTGGCTTATTAGCCATTTTTAATCCGTAATATATGGGAAAGTAGGAAAAGTCTCATAAAAACCAAAAGCTTTTCTTCAAATTATGACTGAATATAACACAAAGCAAATAAGAGAGCGCTCCTTTTAGAATCACTGAAGCTGTTGGTCAGTTCTATATGGTACATTTAATAAGAGTAGAATATTAAAATTTTTCCATATAAAAATTTGGTTTTTGCACGTTACTGTTTTTAATAAAAGTTTTTAAATCATTTTAGATAAAATAATTTTTTTTATTTCATGTTTGTTCACGTTCTTGTTCTCACAATATTGCATTGTTAGAATTCATAAAAATGTTACCAGCCAACTGGTGATTGACACCATTTTATATACTCACCAACACTGATTTTTACATGCATTTGGCGCTAATGCTTTTTTGGTATTTCAAGCAATAATTTAACAAAAACATATTTGATTTGTTCATGATAGTTGTTCGTAGTCTCTAGTGATAAGATTTTTGTAAGTTTGTTGTCATAGGGTTGTTTTTTTAAAATACATCAAGGTGCCCCTAACTTCGCAAAAATATAATCCACAAACACACAGCTCATATTTTTTTTTTAATTAAATCACAGTCTTTGCAGAAATGGTGCGGGGAGTATTACCACACACAGCATCTCCCTGCTGAGTTAATAGCACTAAAAACCAGTAATCTACTTCCATTCTGTAGATTCTGGGCTCTCATTGCCATGACAGTGAGTGCTGTCCAGTATAATCATTAGCTGTCTTAACTGTAATTATTCATTTATCAAGATCATGCCTGCATAACATTCAACTCATCTCCTACCCCCATGTTTTTCATATTATGACTTCAGAAAATTTGAAAAAGTACACTTGTAGGTATTTTCAGTCTCATGCACGGCCATTTGTTCACTTGCATCAGTCTGCATTCATACCTGCCGTGAGTCTTTTTTTTTTCTTCTTTTTTTTTTCAGGATTTTTTGCTCATTAGGTGCTCTTCTGCTGAAAAGAGCTGTGAGAACAGACACATTTTCAGATAATGCCGTGTTCAAATTGATAGTTGAATTAGAAGGCTATTCATCACACTAATGCGATGCTATAATAGATGAAGAAGATTATTGAGAGATTATCCCCCTAATTTTCCTCTCTGCTGGCAAGTCTTTCTTACTGGAATGTGTCTTGATTTAAAAAGTAAGGAGTTATTCATATGAGGGTTTGTGAGGGAACTGCAGGGGGTTCATGAGTTTAATTATAATTTATTAATTAATTAAATAATCAAAATGTCAAATTTAAATAAATAATTGTAACATAAAAATCAAGCAAACTACTTGAGTTTGCAAAAATCACAAAAAAATATTTTAATGGGTATTTTTTAATGTTCACTGTTTGTTCAGTTGACTTTCCTCAGGCTAAAACAATTAGAAAATAAAAGATAGCTGGGGCTTATTAGGAATAAATAAGGATTATCGGGGGCCAAGCACAAAGACCACGATAAGCCATGCCATGTAACGACATTTTAAGATGATTTTAGGCAAATTGGCTGAAAAATCATAAATACAGTCATTAGAAATATGATTGAAAGGTTTATCACAGTCGTAATCCATAACTTTTTTCCGGCATGGTCTGAAGGTGATCTGACTCAAATTTGGTGAAAATCAGAGTCTAAGAGGAGTTCGAAAAAGTAGCTTTTTAAAGAAAATCCAAAAGGCAGACAGCAAGCTTGGCCAACTATGGCAACATTGGTATCTATGTTCTCGGCATTACCCAAAAAATCTATTAAAGGAGTAGTTCACCCAAAAATGAAAATTCTGTCTATTATGACTCACCCTTGTGTCGTTCCACAACCTTCGTTCATCTACGGAACATGGAGTACTTTAATGATTTTTCTCCTACCTTTATGGACTATGGAGTGGTAGTTGGATCTCTGTGGAGGGACAGAAACCTTTCAGACTTCATCAAAAAGATCTTAATTTGTGTTCTGAACGAAGGTCTTACTGATGTGGAACAACATGAGGGTGAGTAATTAATGACAGGATTTTCATTTTTGGGTGAACTAACCCTTTAAGGCCAGTTTCATGATAATAGGTTAAATTAATCAAAAGCTATTATCATTTTTTAAAAATGTCATTATAACATTTGACCACAAAGTGGCGCCGTCTCAACCTTTTGAGTAACATTTTTTGCCAATTACTATCAATATTTTGACATTTGGCCATTACCATTTAGCCAACGACCTATGTTTATGAATTTCATACGGTGGTTTCGTCACGATTGGACTAATGGTTGCGAAGATGTTGGTGAAAGTTGTTTTAACGCTAAATCACCACGTTGCACAAATCATAAGGTGAAACCTAGCCTGTTTGGTATCGTTGGACTCGGCAAGGATTCAGGAGTATAAGGAGATGCCTTTCGTGAAAATAAGTTCATAAAATACAGCATTTTAGTACTAGTAAAATTCAAAATAGCTGACAGCCAAAATGGCCGATATGGGAAAATTGAAGATGATGTGATTCGATTTTTGTGAAAGTATGAGCAACCGTCTATTAGGAGTTTGAAAAAGTAGGTTTTTTGGAAAAATTCAAAATGAAGGAAAAATTTTCATGATGGAAAATTACATCATGCAATTGAATCGTCTTGAGCCAAGTAATCAGAGGAAAAATAATTTTGCTTCTAGCCATTACGGTTCAAAAGTTATTAGCATTAGTGTTGCACGATATACCGGGACTAGAAAGGTATCGCGATACCCTGCTTTTAAAAACGGTCCGGTTCTTTATTTTATTAGTACCGGTACTTTGAGTGCCAGCTGAATTTCCTAAAGAGCGACAGCAGGGGGCAGTGTGCGTGCAGCGCGGCATATTGAGTGCGTCTTTATTCCTCTCAACTGCGCAACGGCTTTTATGGTGACGAAACGAGAGGTATGGTTGCATATACAGGTGCTCTTGCAGACCGTCCACAAATTGTTGAGAAAGCAGATGCACGAAGCGAAATATGGCATTATTTTGCTTACATTGCCGACAGTCAGGGCAAGCCCACGGACACCACAAAGCCCGTCTGCAAAAGATGTTACAAAATAACGCAAGCGAAGGAAGTTCAAAGTATCTTGCCGACAAACATCCCGATTTGTACAAAGAATTTAAAGAGCGACAGGTTAGTGTGATACCAGCATTATGTTTATGCTCTCAAACATTAAATGTGTTTTTTATTTATTTTACTCATGCAAGCAGACATGAGGTGTATTATTGAGTCTAAGTTTAATAAGTGATATCTGGTTGCAAAAATAAAATTAATTAAAAAATACATAAATATGTGAAGGGTATATACAGTTATTTTAAACCAATTTATGCTTTAATAACATTGCTCTAAGTATTTACAGTAATCAAATTTTTACAATAATCTTACTGTCAAAAACACCAACATGTATAAAAAAAACAGCAAAAAAGCATAACAGCAAACAATTTACAATTTTATTGAGCATGAAAATAATAAACACTAAAAATTATATTAAATCTAACTCTAACTTCATGGCAATGAAGCTCAAATCCAGAATTATCAGCCTGCACACTGGTGAAGAAAGAAGTTCTGTCATATGTGTTATTTTTTTTACTTTTCCTGCTGTTTTAGGTTTTTGCCGTAGTATCGTTTAAGTATCGGTATCGTGATATTTAAGTTAGGTATCGTATCGAAGTCAAAATTTTGGTATCGTGACAACACTAATTAGCATAAATGTGAGTGAAACTTTGGACAAGTGGTGGAGCTAGAAGGATTGAGCTAGAGAATTCAAATTTGCTATGCTGACATTTCAGACTGTCCTCTTATCTGTGCCAAATTTCATAACTTTCCCTCAAGCGGTTCAATGGGCTGCCATTTACTCGAGCGGAGGAAGAAGAAAAGAAAAATATTAATAAGAACGTCAACGGATACAATAGGTGCCTACGCACCTTCAGTGCTTTGCCCCAATTGCTAAAACTGTTACTATAAAAAGATTACACATTTTATCAGTTTATCTGCATGTCATGTGAACACTGACCGACATCAGAGAACCGTTAACATACAAATGTTAAATTATTGAAATATTATATAACACGGGAAGTAAATATTTTACATCAAAGGAGTTCGACTGATTAAAACGTTTCTTATTGTATTGTATTCATTAAAAAAGCAAATTTAAAAAGCTGTCCACAAACAAACAATGGACATTTGCATAATTTACAGTCCTATTTTAAAATGTAAAAATGCTAAGTTTTTTTTATTTTATTTAATTTTTTTTATTTTGTCATTTTTAGTGACATATTAGACAGGCTGATAAATATATGAATATTTGGACATTTTGGCATTATTAGGATTGGCTGACAATGTGACCACTTGAACAAAAAATAGTGGTATTTAGCTTGTGTCATATATTAGCAGCTTTGTCAATGGATTATACACATTTTTAAATTAATTTTCAGTACAGTGAAAAGAAGTGCTCATTTCAACACTTTTGTGTCTTTTGCTGTCATTTAGGGCTGTGACGGTCGGCATGACAACCGTGCCACCGCGGTGGTGAAGTTGCCACCGTGGTCGTGGAGTGTCACCGGCGGTAGTGTGACGTGTGTATACAGGGCTGGAAATGGCTGAAATTCACTGGGGGGACTGTAGTTGGGAAGTTTTTTTTTTTTTTTTTTTTTTTTTGTGACNTTTTTTTTTTTTTTTTTACTTTCACTGACTTTTCAGATGTATTTAAATATAAAATAAATAATCTATAATAACACCAAACAGGCCTATTTCATGTTTCCTCCAAGCAATATTTTCTTAATTATCAAGCAGGCACATGAAAAGTCAATGAACAACATTTACGTATTGTGTGATGGCACAAACATGTTCATTCAACAGAATCACTGCTTGGAGAAACTGACCTGTTTGATTTTGGCCAAATTAAAGATACATTGTCTAGGAATTTGCATATGTGCTGCATACTGAATTATTATTTTTTTTTTTAAATACAATCACTATTCTCCTGTGATTCAGAATAGACAACTGATAAAATAATGTTAGTTGTGCAGTCTATTTACAAAAACATATTTAGTTAATTTGAATGAATTGTTATTATTTTGAAAAAAAAAAATAGTTTGAATAAATGATTCAATGACTCGAAATGATGTCACTTGTTTCATTACTGGATGAATCAACATTTTTGAACAAATCTTTTTAATGAACGATTCAATGACAAATACATTTTTAACAGTCACTTGTCGTCACCTACTGGTGTAACGATGTAATTGATGCAGTCTTTATGGTGATTTTCAAAAGGTAATTTACTCTATTTCGTTCGCTTCCTTTTGGGATGGGGGAACTGGTTGTCTCCCTCGGTTGCGAGGAGTTTGGGTTTGCTCTCTTGTGAGGTTTATTTATTTGTTTGTTTTTTATTGCTTTATTTTTGCAAAATGGTCCACACATGCAAAGTTGGTTGATAACACAACTGCAATAAAGTAACAGCCTATAGTTAACAATCACTTGTTTACAAAGTGCCATGGGAAGTCAAACTATCTTTACTTAACATTTTCTTATACTGTACATGTTAATTTCCTGTCATCTCTTGAAATACAGTCAGGTTTTTCCTATTGGGCATTAGCAGAACACATTTTACACATGAGGAAAATAATTCAAGAAGGTCCATACTTTAAAGCTCTTGATTCTAACTTGTATTTGGCATTATGAAAAAGTAGTTCTTGTAATTGTTTAACCATAGCATTTGTTACAATAAGAATATAGGCAAATTACAGGTAAGACCATTGATGGCTTCTCATTGCGTGCTTAGGGCAATGCTAACTTTTTTCTTTTTTTTAAGATTATATATTATAAATTCTTCAACAAGTTAGTTAAAATGTACCACAATAAATACAACAGAACGTTATAAATTCTAGTAAAGGTGGCCATGAGAAGTTTAAAATGCTTGCAGGATCATCATCATGTTTTCCTCTCTTTTCATCAGTCTTTTTAGTGGCTGTTTTTAGATCCTGTTTGACTGTCTCCATAGCGCTTTACTACATTCTCAATTGAATTATATGAATATTATCACACTTTTGGAGCGCGCTGATGAACGTGCCTACGGTGATTCGCGCGTGGAGCACCACTCATGGTTAAAAGCTCAGAACGTGCGATGTATACAATTAAGGAATAGCGTGATTCTATGTTTAGGTGTGGGGGTTAGAGTACCGCATGTGAGAAGTCCCGGTGCGCAAGAAAAAGTGAGGTTACGCGACAGATTATACCGGCCCACTTCGAGCACTGAGTAANAATGACAGAGAAGAAGACCAGTTACCAGAGGTTTCCATGAGGCTTTATGGGGGTCAATGCTGTGAAGTGTTGGTTTATGTGTCTAAAGCCCCAGAGATGGAGATTAAAGCAGGAGATTACAGAGGATCAGTGAAAATCAATCGGCTAATGGTCAGTGCTCTGCCCATCTCTTAGTAAAGCACAGCAGTGCACACAGCATGAGCTTTAAACATTATTCTGCACCATAGAGCAGAAAGTCACCAAAAGGCCACAAAACTTTGTCTATAAAACCATAAAGGCTTAGCTTTTTCACTAGAAAAAGAATGATTCCTTTACTTAGCCTGTGCAATGCGCATAGATCCTGAGAGACATAAGAGACATTGTGCACCGCTATTTTTGGTAATACTCACACATTTTTCCCTTCTGACAATTTCCCCTTCACTTACACAATCCATTCATCTCCTCCATACTTAATGAACACTGCTACTCTTTGCTATATTTAGCCTGCAGATCACCTGTGACTTCTAGTGTTTTTATTGAGATCAGTAAAGCCCATTTGAGGTGCCATTGGACGTATTCAAATTGCCACAGGAACCTGTAACCTAGTTCCCTGGCTGGTAAGGAATGCAGGGGATTTGACCTAGTTATGGAATAGCATATGATGAAATTAATTTCAGAAATAGTTTATCAAGATTGCATTAAGATGTTTTTTTGTTCCATGTGTTAGTTTTTTTTGTTGTTTTTTGGCCATTTAAGGGATTTACAGGGATTTTTTTCCACTAAAATCTGTTAGTTTGGATCATTCTCATTAAGCTTTTGTTTTTGTCCCAACCTGCTGATGCTGTCCCTGTCTTTCCCCTGTCCATGTTCCACATCTCTAGGATTCAATGCCCTTTTTGGGATAATCCTTTTAAAAACAGTCTGACTCTTGTGCCAGCTTCAATCTGCAGTATTTACAGTTTTATATTGACCACATCATCTTTTTGGTTGAAAATGTAAAGTTAGAGCTCTATGAAATATATTGTATTTGTTCTGAAATTCAATTTCAGTTCATTCTATATTTCAGGCCAATGGGTCTGTATCAAAAAAGGAAAAAGAAAAAAACGTACAAACGTATATTTACAAACAGCAAACGTATTATTTAAAAAATGCAAACTTTAGTTCCAGTGCTTCTAAGGAGGAAGGAGGAATTGTTTCACTTAATGTAAGATCATTTAAAACCAATTTAATTGTATTTTATGAATCAATTTATCAACACATGAAATTATGCATATAATTTCTTAACACAGCCTGTGAAGTGGTAACATTATTATATACAAGCATTTGTGCACTTATCCACCTTGGAAGCTTAAAGGTGCAATATGTAAGATATTTGCAGTAAAATATCAAAAAACCACTTGGCCAGTGTTATATATTTTGTTCACTTGAGTACCTACAATATCCCAAATGTTTCCAACTATTTGTAAATCGTGAGAAAATTGTAATTTTAACCAAGGCTCCGGGACGTGTGAGGAGTCGCCTGTCAATTATGCCATACCCGCGTTACCCTCGGTTTCCGGTTTTATTTTGTAGAAACCATGGAAACGGCAAAGATGCTTTTATGTTTTAATAGGCAAGGGAACTGTTTGGTTACGTTTATAGACAGAAAACTAATTGTTGTTATATAGCTCAACACATTAAGTCTTATTGTTTAAATCTATTTTTCTTGATTTTTTGCAAGTACCATGCTTTACCATGCCTCAGAGAAAAACACTGTTTTGTCAAGTAGCTAACATAGCATAATCAAATGCAGCTTTATTTTTAGTAACAGTAATACAGAATTTTCTCCATCATACAATACATTTTAAAATTAATTGCATGCCATTTATCAAGACTAGCCATCCAGCATTTAATATGATATTCTAAAATCTTACTGCAGTGTGTCTCAAACAAGTGTCTCACAGCAGCCACCGAGCGAATGCACAGAGTAACGTTATAACATCATTTTCAACACACTCAAATGTATCTAATATGATAAACAGAGCTGCGTTACCTCATACTCATGACCGGAAAAGCGGAAGTGGCGATAATAAAAGTTCCGGTGCTCATGAGGCGTGATCTCTCGGTCCCAGACTAAAAGGACTTCAGGATTTTATTTTAAGACCAGTCAAGACCACAACTGCGGGGATATCGCTAAATTCCCATTGCATTGTCTGATTTCTTTTTTAACATCATTAATGTGATTAGATGTAAAACTTCCTGCTTCAAATGCAATCAATAACTTATTTCTAATTTCATTTATTTTGTTACTGTTGTGCCGGGTCAGAAATCAACAAGGGATTGTGTCAAAAAATGTCACCAAAATGAATACAAATGCCAGAAAATTCAAGATATGATTGCAAAAAAGTACTTGTATAAGATGTTGATATTTATATAACATATGATATAATTAAGCAATATCACAAGAAAGAGGGCTGTTTTCACAAATATGAGCACAATTGCAAACGTTATATAGATTTTATATATATATATATATATACAAATGTTCAATAAACAAAATTTTATTAATCTCAACATAATTTATGCATTTGTAATTTTACCAATTCAGATGCAACTTCTGTTCCACCTCTGCAGTGTAAAGATGAATTTTGTTGTTAGTGATTTCAATTGATTGGTAACAGCTCTGTATAGTGTCTTATTATTCTAATTGTAATTATCAAAAATAAGAGATTTCTCAGGCAGTAAATGTGGATCTTTCAGATGAATTTGAGGAGTGCTAGTCTGGTCTTGGTCTTGACTCGGCCTCGACTTGCTTCGGTCTTGTCTTGGTCTCGACACACACTGGTCTTGGTCTCAACTTGGTCTCGGTTTAGGTGGTCTTGACTACAACACTAGGTTGTACTTAGTCTCTTAGGGAGTAGGAGTTGCACCCACTAGTCGACTTTAATGCTCTGCCATGACGCTTTAAGCATGACGTCAACTAGTCGCTGGTCATAGAGAGTGCAGCAGGATAAGAAATCTTTGAAGTCTACATTTACACTCTGTATCCAACAGTTAATGACAAATAAATGCATACTCCGAGAGCGCTCCACAAGATATGTTTGATTATACCAACTGGATTCTCAATATTGATTGGATGAATGCACGATTGCACACACTCACAGAATCATTCAGTAGCGCAGAAATGTATTGTCAACACTGTTCTGTGATTTATCAATAAAAAAAAAAAGCTTAGAAACTGATAAGTTCTAGCATATATTTCTTTGTAACTAAAGCCCACAACTTCACTATTTGTAGAGAGAAGTTGCCAGGTAGAATTAATTCACACACAATCACTTTCTCAGTAATGCTTTCATATAAATGTAGTCTTTACAATGCTACTTTATCTGTATATGATCTGGAACGAGCAGAAATCTGTGAGAAATACAGTGACCCAAAGACAAAGGAACTGATAAAAATAAGCTGTTATGTAGGAACAATATTTGTGGGCAGCATCATATGTAATAGCTGTCTTAGCACGAAGTTCAGAGTTAGGGCTCGTTCACACAGACCTCCTTTTTTCTATCAAAAACACAAGACGTGGGCAGTGGAATGGGGTAAAAACTCAAGGTCTCGAGACTAGTCGACGTCGACTCGACTTTAATCACAAAAATGTCTACTTAAAAAAAAAACTGAAGGGTGTACTCACACTAGGAGCGCTGAACCGTGTCTGAGCTCGTTTGACCCCCAAATCCTGGTTCGTTTTATTAGTGTGATCGCTCCGTAGGATGCCAGGGCTGTCATAAGGTCATCAATATAATTATTACTACTTGGAAAGTACACTTTTCAGTTAATTCTAGTATATTTGGTAGGGTTGTGACGGTGAGGAATTTTCCCACTGGTTAATCGACAACACCAGTAATACTGTTATCACTGGGATTGGGGGTGGNGCAGGGGTTCCCTTTTTTGCACCTTGCTTTTAAATTCGAAAGCGAAAGTAAAATGCGCACGGACTTTCGGGTGCGGAGCAGAGCGAGCGTTTTCAATTAATTTCTGTGGAAAAAAACTGTCTGCGCCAGTAGACATGCGCTGTTATGCAATGAATAGAACATTGTTATGAATGCCCGTACGGCCGTGCAAATTTTACTTTCGCTTTCAAATTAGCACCAATTCGGGGCGGCAATTGCCTAAATGGTGGGTTATTATTAGGGCTGGGTAAAAAATATCGATTTCTTGATTTTAATCGATTCTCATATTTACGAACCGATATCGATTCTTAAACCCCAAGAATCGATTAGTCTAGTCTGTTTTCAGATGATGAATGAATAGAACATTGTAGCGCTCTTCCCATCCAATAAATGGCAATAAGCTTTGTGCTTTGTTACTTTTGATATGAAACAAAGTCTCAGATTTCAATTTCTTTATGAGAAATTGTCCATTTTATTACGAAATCTAAAAACTAACGGTTTTGGCGCTGTTTAATGTGGCGTGACAGATGGCTGTAGCCTTAGATCAATAGAGGCGGCAACGCAAAGCACGCATGAACTGATCATCTCCTCCGCTTTAATACCAGTTACAGTGCAAAATAAAAATGAATGAACACCCAAAGGTATGTTGAAAGATACAGTACACCTTACCGAAATCCGTATTAGTTATAATTTATAACGTTCTTCAATGTTTAATGCTTTGAATAAATCCGTCAAGTTTTTAGAACAGCCACCATTTAAATAATGTATTTAAAAAAAAAAACGAATTGGAGTAGAAATATAATTACATAATTGTAAAGTTAGTATTTTAACTTTATTATTATAAAAACTTCCTTAACTTCCACTAATTTAAGTGTTTGTATACAAATCAGTTCATTTTAACCTTCAATATTATAGTAATGTAGAACTGATTCCCATGTATAGTTCACTGCATTAGTTGAGAGATTTTTTTTTTCCTTGAGAAAATTTGCCATGTACTGTTCCTTATATACAAAATAATCAATACTGAATCGAATCGAATTTAATCGAAATCTAATCTAATTGCAAGCTTGTGAATCGAAATCGAATCGAATTTTGAAATTTGTGTCAATACCCAGCCCTAGTTATTATTCTTAATGGAAAAAACAACAACTAGAAAAACACAACTAATCTTTTGCACGTTCCCTATTAGCACTGGGTTTAAGTCCAAAATATTACAAAAATCGCGCTCAGGCTCGGTTCAAGGCAACCGTGCCTAGAGTCATGAGTGTGTTTTGGCTGTAAAATGCAATAAACCAATCAGTGTCATCTCCCATTCCCTTTAAAAGCCAGGTGCGCTTGCAAGTTGAAAGACTTTACGCTTTTTCACAGAGGAATCCTTTTATTTTTAGGCTAATATTGTGTTGCTAATAGGGCTGGGCGATATATCGCATGCGATTGTCACGCGCATTTCGTCAGTAAAGCCGGTTCCCTGATTACCGCTAAATCGCCATCACCTGCTTTCAAATGGAGCGGCATTTAATAGACAGAGCCGTAGTTCACTGACAAGCCATGCAATATCGTTCAGTATCGAAGGCGATTCATCTGCGATAATGAACGCGATATTGCGTAGCTTGTCAGTGAACTACGGCTCTGTCTATTAAATGCCGCTCCATTCGATATATCGCCCAGCCCTAGTTGCTAATAAAATATTATATTATTACTTTTATCTAATATTGTGTGTGGCTAATAAAAATGTTTGTGTGCTGCTGCACGTCGCTGTGTGTGTAACAAGCAGAGTGTATGCACGTTGTGCACCCGCCTGTAGGCGCATATTACTAACACGCCCTTTAAATAACAAATAAATAAAAAAATAAAATAAAAAATACTGTGCCATTGACTTTAGACCAGGTTTTTGTTGGTCAATGGTGCAGTTGTTTTCAGTTGCCTCTAAATAGCAACGGGCCTGAACACTCTTTGTTTTCAGACCAGCACATTGGCGCTGGATGTGAAAATGATAACTGAAACTAGCAAAAAACACTTGCGTCATGCCTGGCTGTATGATAGGGCCCATTGTATCACGTTTATCGGTTGCATGTGCTGAACATCAGCGACTACACACACACTGGTTGTGAAGGTCATGTAATGGTTTTTCTAACTTTAATTGCACAATGGCTATGCTGGAGGTAGTATATTGTAGTGCTATCACATTGTTCAGTCTGAATATAACATAAGGATGTTTTTATCTCCTCCTGTCATTCAGAGCATCAGATTTACCCTTCAGGGCTGCAGATGGATTCCTCTGGTCCTCTACGTGATCATCCCATTTTATGAATATTGATTAATGTTTGATGAGGAATTTGGTTGTCATAATGTTTACTGCTGTGTGAGATTTTCTTTTCAGTTTTTCTGGCTGATTAAATATGATTTGCTGCAAGAAATGTTTTGGATATCTCTAGAGCAATGTAATCAGTGACGTAAACAGTGGCCAAGGGAACAAACTATAGACTAATCATGACTAAACTGAACCACCTGAAACAAACACATGGGAACAAAAAGACAACAAATAAACACAATCCTGAGAGTCAGAACACTCATCTAGGAGATATGTGCTGTGTGTAGTGTATATTATTTAATTGCAAAGGGAAATTATAATGAGTTACTGTAAAGTAATGTATGCTCAGTGACTCCTAAGAGAACTCTAGTGGAGAACTCTTGGTGACCCCTGTTGAGTTGAAAAACCCTGATTTAGATAATTTTTTTTGACACTGCGAGTATTACTCTTTGCTTCCACCAAAATAGACTGTAAATCTTGAAAGGAAAACTTTAAAAGTAAACATTTGCTTACCAGTTTTTTTCAACTTTCACCAAACTGGCATTTAAAATAAAACAATAAAATTAGTTCCTGATCTGTTTCTGACTTTTATAATTATAATGATATTTTAAAGACCCCCTGTGGTGAAAATCAAGTTTTTAATGTTGTTTATATATCTATGTAGTGTTTTTAATATACTTTAAGACAAATAATGTGCAAATTCATAAGTCAGCACCATTGCTGAGTATTTTATATTTGAAACTGCAGTAAACCAAAGACAGACAAAAACCCGCGGTTTGAAATCGGTGGTGTTTGTGACGTCACAGACTACCTTGTAACCAATCGCAACAACGTGCCGGCAGGCTTTAGCATATCATTAACTATGACTGCTCTGAAGCAGGAAAGTCTCGAGAGAAGCCAGGTTATCCCGGTAAATTTTCTGTTGATATGAAAAATTGTGTAGATTTATCAATATAGCGAGTCTATTGCGATGTTATGATGAACTATATGCCTTTCTCCTCTCACGTTCTGAGTTGTTCAAAGTGTTTGTAAGGATGATTGTTAGAAGGCTGCTGTCTGACTCTGAGATGAAGAACAGGAACGGTGTGTGTAACATTAACAACACATTATTAGCTGTTTGGAAACGTAGTCAAGCAAAAGGCGATTAATTCATATTAATTAATGACAGAACCGTCGCAAGGGCTGTGCCAAGGTTGCGAGGGGCTTGCGCCAAAGTAAAGTGACAGCTGACTTTAAGTAAAGCCAATAAAGTTCATGTTTTTGCCCTTCGAAATATTTTAATAGCCTACTATTAAAACATAGCTAAAACAGTATTGCTCTGAGCGTGTGACCATGATTCGTGTGCATACATCAAGTTCTGAGAGAGCTATTCAGTCCATTATAAATTTTAGCCTACCTGATAAGTTCAAGTAAATACACTGGAAGTTCACGCTCATTCAAGGATGTGCATTTGTTTCATTTACGGAGAAGGCACGGGCGCCTGCAGGATTTCATCTGAATGTTTTTTTTTTTTAATCTGAAAACTAAAAGCAACGAAATTGTCAAACATCCATTTAGCGCATGTTCAGTGGAAAATGGCTGAGTGAGTGGAGGCGGTGCTAATTTGCATATTCTTTGATCCGTGTATATTAAATGAGACAAGGGTGTACAAGCTATTTTAAGGCATGAATACATTTTTTTCACTTGAATTTTTTTTTTAATATGTTATTTCGGTGATCAAAGATGAGTTTTAAGGGTTAAAATAATTGACTACAGGGGGACTTTACCACACTTTTGTTTAAGGGGTTAAATGAATAGCAGAACTCACCATTTTGTTAATTTTCTATGTGTACCCCAGTTTGAGAACCACTGGCTTATATGACCGAACAGTCGACTTGGAAAATCTTTAGTCGGGGGACAGGCCTAATTGATATGTGCATAAGAGTGATTGGTTAGTTTTGTAACTTTCTGCTTGAGCAGTACTTCATTCACTTCACATTCATGCTTTAAAATACAGTAATACATTTATTAACCTCAGCGTTAGTTAACACTCAGCCAAGACTCTAGACACACAACTGCAACCACTTACACATATTACACAGTCTTGTGTTTTAAATCTGTAGAGACCCCAAAACCAGGGTGGAGATATTCACAAAGATGAATTTGGGTCATATGGAATGCTACTTTGAGAAATGACTGTTCCAGTTTTTTTGATCCCTAAAGAGGCCCTAGGACTCAGAGAGTGGTTCACCAAGAGAGTGACCTTGACAAACTAGTCTGCCGCTACTGCACACCTGCCCCAAAACACAATTTTCACGCCTACTGACAGGCAGCACTAAAAATAATGTACCCACAGCAACTGTAAGGACTTGGCCAGATGTAATAGGGCATGTTTTTAAGTCTGTTTTATTTTATCCTGTTCACTTAAGCTCTTTCAGAAGCTTTTATTTTTGTTAAAAGTGCAAGTGTCGCATTTCTGAACATTAATTGATTTATCAGACTAAATTGCATTTCAAAAGGTCCAAATGGACCTAGTGTATGTGTGTCTAAAGCCGGAAACACACTACACGACTGTCAGGCCGATTATGAATGTAATTTTGTTGTGACGACTGATCATGCCCAAACAGACCAGGACTGTTTTGGTCATTTGATGTTTACAGTCATGTAGTGTGCAGTGTTTAAAGATTCATCGTAGAATTTAGGAAGCAGCTGTTGCCATTCTTCCTCACAAATCTTTTTTAAAACATGTTTAATATTTGCGACTGACGCTGGTAACTATGCTGTGGAGATGCAATCCATGTCAAGCATCATTCATCCTTATTTTTGTCAATCTTGTTTTGATGTTTCTTTTATATTCTTTCATAAGTTAACATTGCAAGTTAAACATTTTTAGGCTATTCATTTTGTTCTGCAGACGAAAAAAAGTGAAACTGCATTCTGTAATAATTTAGAATATGCAGTGATTTCTCAAAAATCACAAACATATAAAATAAAATAAAATAATTGTATATGTATTTTATTTTGTTCTAACTGGTAACTCTGGAACCAGAGCAAAAACAAAATAGCATTTTTGTTTTGCTCAGAATGAACCAGACTCTCTTTAACTCCTGATTTGAGAATAACAATATTGCTTTATATGCTTAATTATTGCGCATTATTGCTTGATTTAAAAAAAAATAAAACAAAAACAGCACTAGAAATGTTGTAATCGCAAAAAATAAATCTGGAAGGCAGTCTAATGAAATATCTCTACTCAGGTGATAACAGCAAAAAGAAAAAGAGAGAGAGAAACATAAGACTTCATGAAAAAATATTTTATTCACGACACATTGCTATGACATCAACATGCATTTGTCAATCTTACAAACACCATGTGTCTACTTTCACCATGAACCTAAAATTTGGGTTCAATTCCATTTTCTTCCAAATTTGTCCTCAAAATTAATTTCAAACATAAATTTGATAAGAACGTAGTGGAAATTATTAGCAACACTCAACGTAACTTGACATTATGTTTAGAGTTTCATAAATAAAACAACCAGTGGTTTTCACTTTAAAGCGATGGGGCACTCAAAAACGAAGATTGTATCATCATGCATCGTTCCAAACCTGTATTACTTTCTTTCTTCTGAGGAGCACAAAAGAAGATATTTTGAAGATTATTTTGGAACACTTTTGGTGACTATCCATTGACTTGCATTGTATGGACCAAAAAAAATCACTGAGACTATATCATCTTAAATATCATCTTTTATGTTCCACAGAAGAAATTCATGACATGAGGTGGAGTAAATTATGACAGAATTTTTAATTTAAGTGAACGGCTGCATTAATGCAACTCTGTTCCTCGATTGTTATGGTCCCGAATTTTTTTTCTATCAGGCTTCTCGTTCTGTCCCCTCAAATAGACTGTGTAATTCAGATTGTTTTTCCTCTCATATTTGCATTGACATGGCATCAGGTGGCACACGGCAAGCTGGCCATGCACAAAACAGCCTGCCGTAAATCACGCAGCACCCAGGAATTTGCAGTGACAGCAGCAAGGCCACTGGGAAAGAACTGGCCAAATTGGGAACAGAGGGATTTGCATAATTACAGAAGAACAGATGGTTCCTCAGAGGTTTTCACTCACATTTTGCCTTGGATTCCTCTGTCCTCTTTTATTTACTTATTTATTTATTAATCTATCTATCGTCAAGTTCAGCCACTCACTTGAAACAAAGAACAATAAGCTGTTGTTTTTGTTGTCGAGACTCGGCTGGTGCAAGTGTGCAGGGTGGAGGGTTTATTATTTATGGTGGTGATTGGCAGGTGTGTTTTTATCTTTAGCCGAAATGTAGCCTTGTGCGTGTTAGAGAGAGGAATAGGGCAGACAAAAAAAATCACATAAAATTCAAGAGTAAAGAGCAGATGTTTACACTACCAATGTAATAATAACGATTTATTTATGAAGGTCATAACTCGCATACATAAGTCAGATTAATATTTTCTGTGCTTTGATTAGATAGACATTTGATTGAAGACGTACTTGTGATTATAACATATTTCATGTGAAAATTGTTTATATATGTTCAACTTTTATTCTATTATTTATGTGAGTGAGTTTATTCGTATTACCTGTATTACCCGTATTACAGAATGGTTTTAATTAATTACTGTAGTGGCAGGAAAATCACAGCCCAGAATCCAACCAGTAACCATATTTCAGTTACGTCTTTACTGGAGTTTTAATGGATGTCTAAAGGTCTTTTAAAGGTCATTTTAAAAAGAAAAATTACATTTTTCTGATATTTTAACAGGCGTGTATGTGTTGCACATTAAAGAAGGCAATGTTATAATTGCAGGAAACAAAATGGTTTATTTTAAGCTTTTAAGCAGTTTTCATCTTCATTGTGCCTCGTTATAGTACATCAGTGAATCATCAGAGTCTCTTAAATATTCATGAGACTGAGAGTTCTTATCCTATGAGAGACACTACTAATATAATTATTAGGGGTGTGACGAGACAGGTAGCTCACGAGACGAGACGAGACAAGATTTTTACACACTATTTTTAAGAAATCCTTAATGGCGAAATACATGACTAAAAAAATATTCTGCAGGTGTATTTGAAATGTTTTAACTAATCATCTTGTAATGAATGTCATTTCAGTTCTACTTTCGGAGTATGAATTATCATATGCAGTAAAAGGCAACAATACTCAAGCACTGTAAAAGGTTTTGCCACTAACTCAACTGACTGACTTCTCTTCTGTATGATTTCAGTCTCTTCAGACCTTACTGTACATGATTTATGAGCTTCTACATCTTTTGACCTCCTAACTGAACTCCTTTCCACAAACTGATCATAGAAATAAAAACAGTATAAATAAAAATGGTGACACTTTACAATAAGGTCTCATTTATTAACATTAATGTATTAACCAACATCAACTAACAATGAGCAATATATTTGCTACAGTATTTATTCATCTTTATGTTAGTTAATAAAAATAGTCATTCATTGTTAATGCACTGTGAACTATCATGAACTAACTAATGTTAACAAATGAAACCTTATTGTTTGTGCTTAACAAGATTAAGAGAAAACTGTTATTCATTTTTATGGTAACACTTTACAATAAGTGCAACCATAATCGCACTCTCTCAATATTCAAAGTGCAAGTAAGACCAAATGTTTCTTTGATACATAGCTAAGAGATGGTTACAACTACACTGCCCAGCCTAAAATAGCTTTCATATTGAGAGATATTTGTATTCATCAGGGAGCCACTTTCAAAATGCGGGGTATTGAAATCGCGTTTGAATGCGCGCTCGCGTTTACTTTCACTTTCGTGATCGCGCGTACTCTGTAAATATGGAGCGGCGGCGACCGTTATCCAACTGAATTAAATGTTTTTTATTTAAATACAAAGCAAAAAGACAGTGGAGGCGTAATGTAAACGTAGCGGGGCATATTCTTTCCTAATCATCCTAACACTCTGTCATGGCAACATCACAAGACTACTTTTCATCTCGACGAGAAATCTCGTCACATTTTAATATATATATATTTATAGGGTAGACAATATAAAAAGGGTAGGCAATAATATAAAAATCAAAGTAGAGGTGCTTTCAAGTATAAACATATCAAATAAATACTTTGTAAAGCTCACAAATTTTTACAGTCTTGATAGCTTTCTTATTCTGTTTTCATACAGCCTTATCGCAGTCAACAAAATAAAATTGGGTTTCTGATTAGTAAATGTACATTTATGAATGTAAAATTTGGTCAAAAGTATAAATTAATTAAATACAAGCACTTGTTTAGGATAATCAGTGAAACCAAAGAGAAACATTTTCCCATAAGAAAGAGAGAGGTCTTGAACATTGAATATTTTTATTAATACATTTCTGTACCTTACACCACAATATAACTGAAAAAGTACAATGCCAAAATAAATGCAAGGTAGTTTCATGATAATTATCTTTTTAAAATCTTTGAAAATTATGATTTTCTGTGTAAAACTGTGTATTGAGAATCAATTTGCATTTGTTTGTGTGATTTTATAGGTTTGTGTGATGTTCTAGGTACTGATGTCTCATGTTTTTTCTTTTTTTTTCTTTTAGCTGTTTGGGGAACCTACGCAAATATGAGGTAATTATGACTTCTTTTTGGACTACCAATTGCAAATACAAATGCAAGCTTTGTCTGCTGCTAAAATCAGCTCTTCTGTAAATGTTTGAAAAAGTAATAGATGTCAGATTACCAGTTGTTCTGCTCCGATGGGCTGCTCAAATCTGTTATCATTAGAAAACCTTGATCACATTACATTTATGGCTGTCTCGATATCAAATATTCACTACATGATTACTGTGGTATAAATAAACTTATTGCGTTATCTATAGGAATTTAGGAATCAAATCTGTGCCAATGAATCACACTTTTTTGGCCAATGAATCACAGTTAAAATATGAGTCTAAGGGTGCTTTCACACCTGAGCGTTTGTTTCGGAACATGGTGCCTTTTCTCCCTTGGCTCGGTTCATTTTGGCATATGTGAACAAGACAATCGCGCTCGGACCTGCACCAAAACAATCGCTTGCCCGATTGCAAATGAACTCTGGGGCGGTTTGCTTGTGGTGTGAAAGCAATCCGACCCAACGGACCAATGAACCAATTGATATCATATTTCATAACGGGAAATGTGTTATAAAAAATGCAGCAGTGTCCGATTCTGTGAGTGAGCACATTAGTTACTGCAGTTCAAAACCAAAGAGCACCTTTTCATCTTAAAATATTGCGTAATAAGCTTCTCCGTGCAAGAATGCGGTCCTGACTAAGCCTTGATTCCCGCTCTGCTGCATTATAACAATTGTATAGTGTTTGGGTCTTGACCATAGACTGTAAAAAAAATATGGTCTCGACACAGTTAGCCTACAAGACAGCACTGGGAGATACAGAGAGAGCGTTCTTGAATTAATATAAATGTAGTATATAATTTAACAGCGGGAATGACGGCTACATTTGTAGTGTTTACGCGTGTCTCAACAGTTTAAAAAAAGCCACAATAAGCTCATGAACTGAAGCGAACTTGTCAATCATTTTAATGGATGATGCAGAGGAAACTCTGACCAATAAAACGACAGTTGTACACGCATGTTACTTGCATAAACACATTTTGGTACGCTTTGAAAACTTGCCTTGTGAAAGCAAACCGAACCAAGAAAAAAATGCAACATTGTAACAAATTAAGTCCCTGTTTCGGAACAATGCAATCGATCTACAGGTGTGAAAACACCCCAAGGAAGTGGACATAAAGTTTGTAACTTNGTTGTTCTGCTCCGATGGGCTGCTCAAATCTGTTATCATTAGAAAACCTTGATCACATTACATTTATGGCTGTCTCGATATCAAATATTCACTACATGATTACTGTGGTATAAATAAACTTATTGCGTTATCTATAGGAATTTAGGAATCAAATCTGTGCCAATGAATCACACTTTTTTGGCCAATGAATCACAGTTAAAATATGAGTCTAAGGGTGCTTTCACACCTGAGCGTTTGTTTCGGAACATGGTGCGTTTTCTCCCTTGGCTCGGTTCATTTTGGCATATGTGAACAAGACAATCGCGCTCGGACCTGAACCAAAACAATCGCTTGCCCGATTGCAAATGAACTCTGGGGCGGTTTCCCTTTGGTGTTTGAAGCAATCCGACCCAACGGACCAATGAACCAATTGATACATTTCATAACGGGAAATGTGTTATATAAAATGCAGCAGTGTCCGATTCTGTGAGTGAGCACATTAGTTACTGCAGTTCAAAACCATAGAGCACCTTTTCATCTTAAAATATTGCGTAATAAGCTTCTCCGTGCAAGAATGCGGTCCTGACTAAGCCTTGATTCCCGCTCCGCTGCATTATAACAATTCACAACTTGAATTAATACAAATGTAGTATATAATTTAACAGCGGGAATGACGGCTACATTTGTAGTGTTTACGCGTGTCTCGACAGTTTAAAAAAAAAAGCCACAATAAGCTCATGAACTGAAGCGAACTTGTCAATCATTTTAATGGATGATGCAGAGGAAACTCTGACCAATAAAAGGACAGTTGTACACGCATGTTACTTGCATAAACACATTTTGGTACGCTTTGAAAACTTGCCTTGTGAAAGCAAACCGAACCAAGAAAAAATTGCAACATTGTAACAAATTAAGTCCCTGTTTCGGAACAATGCAATCGATCTACAGGTGTGAAAACACCCCAAGGAAGTGGACATAAAGTTTGTAACTTTGTACAAAAGTGTATAAAAAGAGTCAACACTTCTTGCATACTGGCATGTCTATCGCTCTATCTTTATTACTGAATCCAAAAAACTCCCACACTGGCAGGATAACATTTTTTTTTTTTAGGTGCAGCTAGAATGTCTTGCTTTCGTCTGTCAACTCCTCTGACATGATTTTGTGTGATAGGTACACACTGTGTCTTCTTTTTTCCATTTTGTGATGGGTGGCAACAAGCAGCAAGGTGCAATACCACCATCTACATGTTAACTGATGACTGATGATGGATTATTTACGACATTATCATATGTGTAGTATTAACATGATGTAAATAATTATTTATTTATTTTTTAATATCATGGTTATCATTATTTTTTAATATCATGGTTATCATGGAAAGTTGGTAGAATTCTGCAGAGTAGGTTTAAAATATGTAAACAAAAGTCAAAATGAAATAAATGTTGACCATTAAAATATTAGTCCAGTCATTACAAGGGTTTCAGACCATTGATATTTATAGGAACACCCACTAGTATCCACATTCAAATCATTTCAAGTAGAATAAAATCAAATCCTGCCCCTACTTTTCTTTTTTTCTTGAATATCTACGCATGTGTTGACACACTACACTACACTACAAAATCATCACAGCTGAGGATGTTTAAATTATTGATGGCTGGTGTTTGAAACTTTGTGTAACTTTATTTGGGCATTGATACTGGGCGGCCCTTATCTTTAAGTATTGCAAAGCCCACATATCTAAATCCCCTCGTGAAGGACCACTGCATGTGCGTTAATCGGAAACAGAGATTATGCTCACTGCTTGGCCGTAGTTTGAAACCGAAGAGGGAGATTGATGGAAAACGAGCTTTACTATAGATCAGCTTCTGTCATTTGGTACTGTTGACTCTGAGTGTCTTCATCATGTGTCCAGACTGAGCTGAGGGAGAGTATTGTGTGCTTCAGTAAGCTCTGCGGTGCAAGTGTGAATGTTTGTGTATCTGTGTGGATGTGATAAAGCCGTCTGTTGTTATTTCCCACAGGTCTATACAGGAACACGGAGAAATGAAGATTGAACAGAGGATAGATGAGGTTTGTTAGCACAAGCTGTTCATGTTTGTTTTCTAGTTATTTTTTACAATTGTGTGTTTTTTATTCAGCTTTTCACTTTAAAAAAAAATTTAATTAACACCTACCTCAGTATCACTGGAAACTTTATATATATATATATAAACTTAACAGCTGATATCCACACTTCACGCTCTCGGGAAACATTGTACAGCTACCCAAGAGCGCAATGTAATTAAGATTTTAATTACTCATGCCTTTGATAGCAATTAAGTTTCCTAGTCAGGGGGCAAGTAACAAGCAGTGCTGATCTTATGTTATGCTGTTATGCTCTGCTTGGAACCCCCAAATACCTTTTCTCTGCTTGTGATGCTGTCCTGACTACATGTGTGCCATTTTCCAATCTTTGTTTTCTGAAAAGAGTTATTTTCAGTCATTATTGTCCATTAGTGTATGTTATTGCTGTTTTGTATTGGGGTAACAGGTACAGGCTGGAGTATACTACACAACTTTTAGAATCTTAACAGATTTTATAACACTAGGCATCACACACCTGCCGTCTTTGTGAATGGTTACAGAGGGAAAACTGGGCATCATAAACTAAACGACTTAAAATCACACACTACCTGACTTTCAAGTTGTTCCGAACACAAAAAATGGCAAATGCAGGAACATGCACCTAGGAGACGCAAAACGATATGTGTTCTAAAATTGTCTCAAAATGTTTTAGATAGTCTGAGTGTATGGAATCACAGTCTGAATCTAAAAAAAATCAGAGTCTGTACCCATTACACTACGCAGTTTTCTGTGAAATCTGTCAACTAGGCCCAAAAGACTGGCTCTGACTTTCAGCAACTCACATTGCCTCGGCTAGACTGCAAATCGGGCAAAAATCTGGTCAAAAGTTGTGTAGTGTATTTCAGCCTTAAAGGATTAGTTCACTTCAGAATTCAAATTTATGGATAATTTACTCACCCCCATGTCATCTAAGATTTTTATTTCTTTCTTTCTTTAGTCGAAAATAAATTATAGTTTTTGAGGAAAACATTCCAGGATTTTTCTCCATATAGTGAACTTCAATGGCTTCAATGGGTTGAAGGTCCAAATTGTAGTTTAAATGCAGCTTAAAAGGGCTCTACACGATCCCAGCCAAGGAATAAGGGTCTTATCTAGCAAAACGATCCATAATTTTCTAAAAACAAATACAAAATATGTACTACTTAAACACAAATGCACATCTTTCACTAGCTCTGCGATGTGCCACGCATTACGTAATGACATTGGAAAGGTCACGCGTGATGAGCATTTGTGGTTAAAAAGTTTTTTTTTTGTTTTTTTAGAAAATGACAGATCGTGAAAATATTGCATTGGCTTAAATTGAAAGAGAGAACCAAACTGTATCTAGCAACCACAATATCATAGAGACTTGGGCCTGTAAGAAACCACCCAGAACACAGGCTGCGTTTACACTGGCACAAAAAAAATCTGATTTTTGGCTCACATCTGACACAGATCGGAATTAGTTGCACACGTGTAAACACAAAAATCTGCACATGATCCGATTTTTTCGCATCCGATCTGAGCCACTTTCAAATGTGGTTTTAAATCAGATACATATCCGATCTCTGGACATGCCACCTACGTCTAAACACGCATATCCGATTCCCCTTGGAATTCCAAGCCATCACAAGGCAAGGGTGATGCATTTGCTCATTAAAAGGTAGCTTTTATGTTGTATTATGAAGCATACGTGCCTGCATGAACTCGCACTAAAAATTCGCAGCTTTATTATTGAGATGGGAACTTTATAGGCTATGTCTAGGCCTATATCTTTTCCTAGAAAGAAACTGCGCGTGCACCGCGGGCACACACACACATTCAGCAGCTGAATTTCAACCTCTGCCCGGTTAATTTAAAAGAGCCCACTGTGTTTTTTTTTTTTAATAAACCAAAAGCTTCACTGGGTAGGCTACTCTCTATCGTGCGCTCTCTCCCTCACTTGCTTACTCGTTATCATTCATATTCGAATTCATTCAAATAGGCTATATGTAATCTTTCCTGTTACTTTATTTCACTTCAGAATTATAGATCTAACGAACCATAGATAAAATAACAAATGCAAATTACCTTTATTTTCCAGTCTATATCCGTTCATTCAGATTTCGCACTGCAAAACATCCATGACACTGACAGCTGTTAACTTATCCATTCTGGCAGGTAATCATGGCCACTCGACTTGAAATATATGGCCATGGCCATTCAAAACCCTAGGGTCTACCATGTGCTTGTAAAACTATCAATGATAATCATTTTGGGGCGGGAAGTAACGTAAACACAGATATCGGATACCAGTCACGTCTAAAGTGAATGTAAGCACACTGGCCAAAAAAATGGATACGGTCAAAAGATCGGATCTGTGCATTAAGACTTGCAGTGTATATGCAGCCTAAAAACCACAAACAGTAGCAACCCTTTGAAAACCATTCAGTGTAGATTGCTATATCTTTAGTTTGTCATATTTATTATTTCCATGCTGCATGTTTGCGAGAAAGTTTGAAACAGGATGAAACCCATTAAATTTGACTTAAGCTGGTTTGTTTGCACATTCACATTAAAAGTCAGTGCTATAACTGTGATCTCTATCGTGTCATTATAGATCCCAAATGTCTGCTTATCACCTGCAGAAGCTCATTAGAAACCGCTTTTCTGCTATCTGCCTGACCTTAAGGTTCAAAGTGTGTCGACACCTACTGAGGCTTGTTTGTCAGCATCTGCGATAGCTTTTAGAAACGATGACATTTATTCTCCAGTCTGACGTTTAATATTTCATTTAAAGAAGTGTTACAGTTTGGAAATGTTTTTCGACCCAGATCTTAAAATCTTGCTGTTCTGAGGCAAATGTCTGATGTTTCAGCTGTCATTCGGAATGTTAATGAAGTTAGGATTACTTATTGGACATGACTAATAATCGATTAAAGCAATCAGATAAATTACCTGATAGGCTAATTGGTTAAATTGATCACAGTAAATTACATGTATCAGCAACACATTGTAAAGGCTGTAGTCAGGCCTGCATTTTTCTTTTCTTTTTTTTTTGGTGCAGACCCACCTTTCTGCTTATTAGTGGCTGAATTAAAGAATGAATAATGATTAAAAGATTAATAATCTGTTAACTATTTCTGTTCCCTAACCAAAGGTCATTTAATTGAGTTTCACGACTAAGTCAGAGATACATTTCTGCCATTTTATCTGTTCTGTTTTCCTTAAAAGGCTTTAAATGTCACAGTCTCACCTGGCTAATTAATGCAGTCCCCTCACTCTCTATAAATATCTCTCTGGTCACCTCTTTACTCTTTGCCTCATGTATCCTTTCTTTGACCATCCTGTCCTGTTCTTACTGCTATCTCACTCTGTTCCTCTCAGGCAGTGGCACCTCTCAGGGAGAAGATACGGGAACTTGAGCTTAGGTATGTTTTTCTTCTGCACCCAAAAAACTTACATTATGCTAGCTTTAAGTCTCGCCATGTTTCGTATTACACCGTGGTCTTTTAAACATAAAACATTCTAAATACATTGATGTTTCAGTACATTTCTATTTATTTATTTATTTACCTTATATATCTGGTGGCCACATTTCATAAATATAGTGAATATATTGTGCAATAGTGAGAAAAAATGTTCAGTTGAATAGGATAGAAATGACATGATCAAAGAATATTTCACAGCCTGTAATAAGTAAGGAAAAAATACAACGCAAGTTTGCCTTGTGTGAAGTGGCATGTGCCTTAAAACAGCCGATCTGGAGATGTGTAAGCAGGGAGAGACAGGAAGCTGGAGCACGATGTGAATCACGCCTTGACTGGCATGGCAGGATAAGGTCAAAATTTCACCATGATCTTTTCTCAGTCCTTAGTCTTTTTTTTTTTTTTTTNTGATGAGGTGTGAAGTCTCCACAGAGAGTGTCTCTTTTTCTCTTTACTTTGCCGCATCTCAGCCAGACCTAAAGGAGATTCTTTGATGCTGTTTGATTGGCCCTGGGCCCTGACTAATCCCAGCACTGACATAATCTCAGGCCCTGTTTACACCTCGTATTAAGATGCATTTTGGTCGATCGGAACACAAGTGGGGTCTAAAACGTTTTGAGCTTGTCCACTTTTAACCGCTTCCAGAGGTAGTCGAAAACGCATTCGACCGGATTGCTTTCTTAGTGTAAACTCTCATGTGGTCAAATGCATTTGAACTAGCCAGATGGGATTTAAATTTTGTCTGCTGAAGACCTGAGTTTTGTTTGAAGATGAAAAAAGTACCAAGCATAATGTTCTCACACCATTCCTGATTTCTAACACACTTACCGCATTCAGCATGGTCTTGTGGCTGTCAGAGCAGAAATGAAAGCTGATACTCTACGTATGTTTTTCGGTATATTTTAATCTGAAAAAGCCCATACATTTACCAGCCCATAGACCCTCCCCTTGAAGAAACCAAGACAGAAGTGAACAATAGAGACAGATTAAAACACAAGGTCTAAACAGGAATGTGTCTCCTTCGTCTACTTGTGATCAACCAAAACGCATCTCAATACCATGTGTAAACAGGGCCTCAGAGTATATTACCTGTTAGAAAATTCATCAAACAGGCACAAGTATCATGGCAGCAGTGTGAAATGAATCTTCATTTAAAATCAGTTTGGCCAAAGTAACAAAAACAGTTCTTGGATAGACTTTTGTAACAGGGTTCCACCAGCACTCAACATGTGCTGTGGTCCTAAAATGCTATTTGTGCTGCTTCTGTGCAAAAACAACATGTGGGAGAAAGGATTAATGATTTTCTTTCCCAAATAAGGTAGTGACAACTTTATATATTTGTCACTTTTTTTTATTCTGGCATCGCTCAACAAAACAAAAATACATGAACTGCTTTCTTTTTATTTTATTAAAGGCTGTGTTTGGGATTTTATTTCTGATAATCTAAGCTACACTTTTAAAAATAAAGGTTCTAAAAGGATTTCTTTTCCCCAGTGATGCCAAAGTACATATTTCGTTCCTCAAAGAATGTGAAGTGGAAGTGATGCTCGCTCGAATATAATAGCACTAATGAATATAATGCATCTCCACATGCAAGATACAAGTATAGCAACAGCAACATAAGCTACAAACATGAAATCAGTTTTACAGAATACAGGAAATGAAAACTGATCTTATTAAGAAATTGCTTATTTTAAACATGCATTATTTCAGAAGGGCATTGGTACAGGTTTGTATTTATGAAACTTTCTGTGAGGCTTTACTGGGAGTGCATACAAAAAAAATATTAAAAAAACAACATGAGATCAGAGTAATCTCTTTGGGACTGTGCCCTCTTTGGGACCAGTGAGGCAATTGAAATGATCAGTGATAAAGTTATCAGGGAACTTAGGGGACTAAGAGAGTGGGGTTATATCTATATCTACAAATCCACTTGTCAGTATCTCAGTGTTTGAGCTGAGAAACTCAAGAATAATTGGATGAGAGAATCACAAGAACAGATTCATCCCCCTGGATTCTTGAGTTGTTATTGAGTTTCTGTGCTCAGATACTGACATATTCAATACTGACAAGTGAATTTTTACTGGAATGTGTTGAAAGAGTAGCAAGGAGAATTTGGACGTTTTTCATCAGCAGTGATTTTTTTATGCTTGTGTGTGTGTCTGTATAGTGTGCTGTTGACAAGATAGTCTTGAATCTTGCTTAAGGTTTTCTTTTATTTTACAGTTTTACCCAGAAGTACCCACCTGTGAAATTCTTATCCGAGAAGGACAGAAAGAGGATTTTGGTGAGAGGTTTTTGTCAGACTTCTTCAGGTTACAAAACTGCTTCTTCAATAATGCATGTCTGTCTGTCTGTCTGTTAGATATACATGGCATCCCTTGCACCTTACTAAATTACAGGTGGTCATCATAGTTTGACATTTCGTTGTTCGTTTTCCACTCTTTGATAGATCGGCGGCATTTATCTTTCTACAATTGAAATGTTATTTGAAAAAAATAAATAAATAAATCTCCTGCGTTTAAAAGGTTACTGTGTCAGATTGAAGCATGACCAATTTGGCAGATGTTACAGTGAAATAACAACAGTTATTTCAGAGAGAGCTTTTCAATAGGCTGAGTTGCACCCAGATAATTGAGAGTGGAAGTACGTAGAAGTATTGAGGAAACAAGAAACAATAGGGAGTAGAAACACTGCTCAATTCCTCTGAAACTTAAGTAAATAAAAAGTAATGTATTACTCTATATACTGCAATAATTTAGGCTTATGAAATGATACACAGTCTTTCCTCTGGTAGATCACAGGTGGGGCAGGATTTGTGGGCTCTCACCTAACTGATAAGCTGATGATGGATGGTCATGAGGTGACTGTGGTGGATAATTTCTTCACTGGTCGCAAACGCAATGTAGAGCACTGGATTGGCCATGAGAACTTTGAGCTGATCAACCATGATGTGGTGGAGCCTCTCTATATCGAAGGTGAGTGCATCTACTAATTGCTTTTAATGTGTGATTCATCATGTAATTTAATGTAAACACACATTATTTGCAATGCATTTGAAGAGCATTATAGCTTTGCCTTAGATCGTGCCGACATCCTTCCAACTACACCAAAAATGTTAAATCAAATTTCCACACCATGAATATTGGATCCAGTCTCTTTACCAGACCCCATCAGAAGATATCCGTTTGGTCGGGTATCCAAAATCGGGCAGCAAGGCCGATGGAGAGGGACACTACGGAGGCCACACCCTGCCGATAAGAAGGTAATGTGTGGTAGATACACATGTGGACTGACCAGTGGAGCAGTGCCTCATATGGAAGATCTCTGCGGTAGGTCCTGCCTAGCCAGGTTTGGAACTACTACCGATGTAGAGACAGGGCAGAGCAGAAACTGCCCAGTGAAAGACATGGGTTTACCGACACCATGGGATTACCAAGGGGGAATCACAGCATATGGGCAGCTAGCCCAGTACAAGGGCTGACTGACCTGGAATGCACAAGAGTACTGGGCCTAGCATCAAACACCTCAGCCACGTCTGACTGTGAGGATGCTGGAGGAACGTGATTCAGCATTTTCCAATTGGGAGCCTGAAGCTACACATTTGTTGAACCCAGCGCCCCAACCCGTTCTTGAGGCATCTGTTGTAACAACATGCCTGGACATTTGTTCTAAGGGCACTCCGGCCGTAGAAAGGCAAGGACTGACCAGGGTCTGAATGTTTGGTGACAGATCGGTGTGATGGTTACACGAAGCGTGCTGCGGCGCATTGCCCATCTCTGGACTCGACGGTGTTGCCAGTGCTGAAGCGGTCTCCTATGCATCTGTCCAAGCGGCTTGACAGTAGCTGCGAATTCTATAAACCCCAGGAGCCTTTGAAATTGTTTCAGTGGAACAGCTATTTTCCCCCTGAACAGATTCAGGCTGTTCAGCACTGACTGTGGGCGCTCGTTGGTGAGACACCATCATGTTGACCCAGGTAGAGAACTTGCAGTCTCTGCAACTTTGGTAAAGATGCGGGGAGACAGGGACAACCCAAAGGGGAGGACCTTGTACTAATATGCCCGACCCCTGAAAGCAAATTGAAGAAAAGGTCTGCGTTGAGGTAAAATTGAGACATGAATGTACGTGTCCTTCATGTTAATCGCTGCAAACTAATCCTGGGGGTGAACCCACGTGAGGGTGCGTTTCTGTGTGAACATCTCAACAGATGTACCCGCCGGGGGGCAGCAAGGAGCGCTGATGCCTAACCCGGGAAGCATAGCATCCCAAAGTAGAGGCAGTGAGTGTGGTGTGACACTTACCTGGCTCATGAGGGTCTGGCTAGGTAGGCATAAGGAAGCAGCGTGTCCTTGAAACGCAAACTCCCTGCCTATGGTAAAAGAAGGGAGGGCTGGGAGTGAGGAAGCGGGTTGTCTGCACTGCCAGAATACCCCCGGTATGGCCCAGATACTGAAGAAACTTATCTTTTATTGGAAGAGGAACAGAACAGGCGGAATAGAAATAAACTGAAAATTAAGATTCTCCACCCGGCCCTCCTTTGGGGGAAGGAGTGGTGTGAACACCATCTCCTGGTTTAGAGCAACTCCTTCCATTTCTGGGCCACCTGTTCAGCCAGAGATGGTACTCCTGGACCACCAAGGTGGACATCATCTGGCTGGGCGAAACATGGCTGAGAACCGCGCACCATACCCAGGAACCAGTCATCCAACCGTGAGCACTTCAGACAAGGTGGAGGGTTCCACTTGAGTCCAATGCCCGTGCCGGCCCAACTCTGAATCCGATTCAGTGTGAGCAGTCACCACAAAGGGGGGAAGCTCGGCTTCACCATCCTTCATGCAAGGTCTTGAGAGTGTTCTAAAAGTCACTTTTATGGGAACTGAAAGAAAAACTGTCAAAGACTGTCAAAGAAAGAGGAAATTATTTTGATTTAATTGACTCTATAAGATTGGGGACTGACCAGCATTGAAGGTGAGGGAGGTAGCTTTCATAAATTCAGTCTGGTTTGAGGAAAGACGTTGTCAGTGATTAGACTCAACAATGGATGTTTGAATGTGATGAATGTGATGTTGAAAGTGATGTAGAACTTAGAGGAGTTTCAGGTCATTCTTTTGGCTCAGGTGTGAGACTCACAGTATCCCTTGCCCCTATTTGTCAGGAAACTTCACACCTCCCACTACTCCTGCTAATCAAACCAGGAGAAGTGAGAGGATGGCTAGTTAAAAACAATGACCTCTGTAATGGAAAATCTCAGCAGCTGGCTTCAACCCCTGATGAGGACAGGGTTGACACACTCAACTGTGACATTAGCCACATTCACACAAGAAACCCACTAAACTACAGTCAAATTGTAAATGTACCTCAGCTATTCACAAACACAAAGGCGTTCCATCTTAACGCAACTGTGGACACATCTCCACCAAAATGCTGTTATTACTCAGTGATGTCAGCTGCACTTGTCCAGTTTGACAACATTAGAGGAGATATTCACAATTTTCGACTTTCAATTCACAGGCCTATAGTGAAACCGCATGAATGAAAGAGCATCAGCTTGTTCAGAACTTTTTGATCTGCCCAACTCTTTGAACGCAAACTTCTTACACCAAAGCGTTCTAACCTTGTACATGCTTAAACTGTTAATTCTCAGCTTTGTTCACACTTGGCATGAACACATAACATTTTCAGGCAGTGTTACAACCATTTAAGCCGGCACAACGGTGTCCTGTACACAAGACCTCTAAACTGAAAAATACCATTGAAAGTTTATATGCTAAACCACTTGTTTTTTGTTTTTTTAAGGTTTTTTTTAGGTTTTTTTTATGGCAGATTTTTACTTTGGTTGGCAGTCTGTGGCAACAGACAGTTATGTTAACATATGGTCAAAAGTTTAGCAAACTAAATGCCTAGTTTAGTTCTTCTTACTGTGTTGCCATTATACACAATTTAAAATCTGTCACAGATTAAAAATGTCACATTTAAACCAAGAAATTAAACATGCTTTTCTTCTTTTATTATTATTTTTATTTTATTTATTTAAATTTTTTTGTTATTTAGATATGACATTTTTACTGAGACTTTAATAGTAATATGTTACCAAGAAATGTGTGCTTCATATACTGCCTGTGAGCTCTTTCTGTTGTGCTGGCTGGATTATTAATGTGTACTCCTGACCAAGTGCCTGATCAGTGGTAAAATATCGATGCTGGAGTCTTAAGTCTTTAAGTAAAGGCCAATTGTTTGCTTCTGTCATGCTTATTTTGTCATGCTGGTGAAATGGTGGGGTTTTGTGTACTCTTAATTTTCAGCTTAATTTTTGGCCTTGCGGGTCGAGGTACAAGGCTATTTGCCCCACCCGGCACATTGTAAGCCCTGCCTCGTACTGGCCAGACATTGGAAAAACGGCTAAAGTATAGTACACATATGATAATATGACATGCAAAGGTGGCGGTATTGCACATTAACGCTTATTACCATCACAAAAAACACAAGCAGACAGTGTGCTGTGCGCAGCTGCTACTGCTGGGTAAAAGCATGTGTATTTATAATGCAATGCCAATCACATAGCGTTTATCACTGTATGTAATAGGCCTACTATAAAATAATGTAATTTCTTTTTAATTTCTATTTGACTGATAGCATTATTTATTTATTTATTTATTTTTTCAAGATTTCTATAGATATCACGATATGTCGTTATCGTGAATTATTTTGGCCACGATAACCATGTAGTGAAAAATTTGATATCTTGACATTTGGTTGTTTTTGTTTCGGATGGAAATTCTGAGACTAAGTTACTGTGGCTATTGGGTTGCCTCTTATATCCTCAAGTATAAGGCCATTTAGGTAGACCAGTGGCCAATTTTTGTTTCATCTCAAACTAATTTTTGTGAAGATAAAAATACATTCACTTTCAAACTTCAACATAGCTAAAGAGGCTAAAGTTTAACTAAAGGTTTATTGTCTCATTGAATGTTATTTACAGGAATATTGCTTATTATTAGGGATTACTTTAATGGCTTTGTAATTCTAAAGTAAGCATTATAAAGTATGTGAATACATTAATATGGTACTATATGCATATTATCATAGGCCAGGCTAAATGTCAACCCTCAATGTTATGAAGATTTTAACATGGTCCATGTGTTATATCTCTATTTACTAGGGGTGTGACGAGACTAAAATGTGACGAGATTTCTCGTCGAGGCGAAAAGTAGTCTTGTGACGTTGCCATGACAGAGTGTTAGGATGATTAGGAAAGAATATGCCACCGCTACGTTTACATTACGCCTGCACTGTAGTTTTGCTTTGTATTTAAATAAAAAACATTTAATTCAGTTGGATAACGGTCGCCGCCGCTCCATATTTACAGAGTACGTGCGATCACGAAAGTGAAAGTAAATGCGAGCGCGCATTCAAACGCGATTTCAATACCCCGCATTTTGAAAGCTGCTCCCTGATGAATGCAAATATCTCTCAATATGAAAGCTATTTTAGGCTGGGCAGTGTAGTTGTAACCATCTCTTAGCTCTGTATCAAAGAAAAATTTGGTCTTATTTGCACTTTGAATATTGAGTGAGTGCGATTATGGTTGCATTTATTGTAAAGTGTTACCATAAAAATGAATAACAGTTTTCTCTTAATCTTGTTAAGCACAAACAATAAGGTTTCATTTGTTAACATTAGTTAATGCACTGTGAACTAACAATGAATGACTATTTTTATTAACTAACATAAACAAAGATTAATAAATACTGTAGCAAATATATTGCTCAGTGTTGATGTTGGTTAATACATTAATGTTAATAAATGAGACCTTATTGTAAAGTGTTAACATTTTCATTTATACTGTTTTTATTTCTATGATCAGTTTGTGGAAAGGAGTTCAGTTAGGAGGTCAAAAGATGTAGAAGCTCATAAATCATGTACAATAAGGTCTGAAGAGACTGAAATCATACAGAAGAGAAGTCAGTCAGTTGAGTTAGTGGCAAAACCTTTTACAGTACTTAAGTAATGTTGTCTTTTACTGCATATGATAATTCATACTCAGAAAGTAGAACTGAAATGACATTCATTACAAGATGATTAGTTAAAACATTTCAAATACACCTGCAGAATATTTTTTCTAGTCATTTATTTCGCCATCTTGTCTCGTCTCGTGAACTCAATCTCGAGTCTCGTCTCGTGAGATACCTCTCTCCTCACACCCCTACTATTTACCAATGAGTCCTTGGCCTGAAACAGTTTGAAGACTCCTGGGGTGGACCTTAAAGGACACTTTCACCATTCCTCCATGCCAACTAAAGCGTAGGACCAGCGTGTCTCTGCTCTTTGATTTTCCATTCCATTTCAACCTCAGTCAGCTACTCTTTTGACTCATCTCATTCCTCAGCCCTCTAAAATTGATCCCTGCCTATCGCTACATCTAGTTTGTGGGAGGGTGAATGAGAACTTGTGTGTTTATATGTTCTGCATCCATTATATTGACTTGCCTATGCCTGGTCTGTTTGACATCACACTGCGTATAAAAGACAGTACATTGACTAACGGTAATGAGAATGGCCTTTCTGACATGTCTGTGTGTGCGCCAAAGGATGATGCACTTTCATCCAGTTTGAGTCTCAGTGAGCCTTCATATTTGTGGCATTGGTCCAATGGCTGAGTGCTCAGAAGTTTCTCTTGGAAGAGCACAACATTTTCTAAATTTACCAATTATAGATTCAAAGACTGATTAAGATCTTTATCCATAAAGCCCTCTTAAAACAATCACTTGAATATGAATGGGCAGATGGTTACCATCTATTTAGGCTGTTGTTTTGGTTTAGCTTTAGGCCTAATTCAGTATCTATAATCATTGTACAGTTGGATGATGTTTATATTGGTATAAATGGAGGTGTGTGTTTGATTTTTATCTGTCCTAAACAGTTCCCCTCTCAATTTTTAACTTCTGTTTTGTTTTTTTGTTTTTTTACCCCTCTTTTTCAGTTGACCAGATATATCATTTGGCCTCGCCTGCATCGCCACCCAATTACATGTACAACCCAATCAAGACACTGAAAACGAATACTATTGGTACTCTCAACATGCTAGGTGAGTATCACCCAAAAAATTTAATTCTGTCATCATTTACTCACGTTCATGTCATTCCACACACATAAGACTTTTGTTCATCTTCAAAACACAAGACTTTTGAAGATTTCTGGCCCTTCACTGATAGTCCATTCCACCAAAACTATGACACTTCAAAATGTTGTCTAGGTGAAAAGCTGTCTCACGATATCTGCATGACTGTCTGAGTTGAGTTTGTGGCGAAACCTTTTAAGTGCAGGCATTATATTGTTCTGTCTTTTACTGTATGCGATAATTAATTTAAGAAAGTAGAACTGAAGTGACATTCATTACAAGATGATTAGTGTAGGGCTGTCAAGATTCCTTGATTAAATTTGAGTGCTCGATGCAATCCTTGATTGCAATTTAACTAGAAGTGGCGCTTTCCACATATACGAGAATCCGTGAACCACATTATTAGATCGATATTAATACAATTTAAAAATCATAATATAACATAGCATAGTCCTATCATTTTCAGTGAATAAAATACTATTTTCCCAGTCATATTTTGTCATTTTTATCATTGAAGATTTCTTAAATATAGCATAGAATTGTGGGAGTAAAGTCAGGAAATTGCAAAAAGTATAAAAACCATTTACTTGATCATTTACTTTAATTTGAATCCTTTGCTTGTCGATTTTGAAAAGGTTAGACTGTTTTCAATCATCACTATACACTTTCTCTGCACTCTTCAATCAGATATCCACTGTCTGTAAGTAGCCATTAAAGACTATAATAAAGGTTTTTTTCTTTCTTTCTTTCTTTTGGTGATTGAGTTTTCTTGAGTTATCATTTCTATGTTGATATGAAATGATCTATATTTTCCATCTGCCTGCAATTACATATAATTGCCAAGGTATTTCTTTGGAATCTGTTCCACAGAATTGCAACACCATACATTAATTCCACAGAATTGCAAGTGTCATTCATAAAATGCTTGTCTGTATAAATCAATATTTTGAAAAAAAAACAGCCAGCCACAGTTTAAAAATACATGATCCAGACAACTAGGACAAATAATAAGGTGCACACATATTAAGGTAATGCAACCCAGGCTCATTGGAAATAAGTGACTGGCTATATTTTTGCAAAACAGCAAAAACATACCTATAGATATATTTGGGCATTTTTACACAGATTATGATTTACAGGGGCAGATTTTCAATTGATGATAGACTTATTTCCACATGATTCCTTTCACAGTACCATGACCTCAAAATGCTTTTACCATAGTGCATAAACTAATACATTTTGACGTTTGCATCAGGGGCATCAGTTGGTTATGGCAGGGTGTGGCGGCTGCCATACGTTGGCTGCCTGGTCAGGTCAATGCAAAGTAATATATTTTTATTGCAGGATTGACTTAGTTATATTACTACATGTAACATATAATTTGTAATTATTTAATAAAAGAGAAAAGTAAGTAAATTAAAGGGATAGTTCACCCCAAAATGAAAATTACCCCAAAATGTACTTACCCTCAAGCCATCCTAGATGTATATGGCTTTTTTGAATTTTTATATGACTTTATTTAATTTTTTTAAAATAAGTGTTTGTTTTTCACCAATTCTTATTTTTNNNTTTCCTACATCATGAAACTTTTAGTTTTACAAATGGGGACAATCTTTGAAAGATGAAAAAAAAAAAAAAAGAAAGGAAAAAAAATTTTTTTTATCATCACATTAAAAATAACATGTATAGTATTCAAACTTTTGAGCTTTGAAGTGCTGGAAAATGTTGTGTGAAGTACTTGAAAGTCCTTCATTCTTAACAGTGGTCTATAACTGTCTAATTTGGTCATGATCAAAGCTATAGGCCTATGTGATTCATTTTTGGATGCACCACACACTTTGTTGTGTTGAGGGAGTAAGATTTGATGATGTTATCAGAGTTCACCATACCTTGGCTTTTGGTGAATTGTATCACATAAACAGCTCCATACATTTCAAATGTGATGGAGCATTAACCTTTTAGCTCCACTAGCCGAGCATTTCAATTTCGTTTTATTCTTTTTTTTTTTTTTTTACCGTTTAAATAAATTTTGTTAACCAGCTGTCTGTGTGGGGGAAACATAAGCTTAAATCAAATCGCAGTGCATCAGTGTGTAGATAATCGTTGATTTTTTTTATTTTTTTTATTTTTTTTTCAGCCAGTCAAAACACACTTGAAAATAATGAGAATGTAACACCTCAATTCAAACATTAAGCTGTGAAAGAGGTGGATTGTTGCACATTATTTTTCTTTGGCTGATATCCTGATCAGGATATCTTTGCTTTTTTGCTTGTACCCTTTTTCTGATTGATGTCTGGTTTGGTTGTTTCTGACTCACCCAATTGGGAGTCACATTTTGATTGATGAGTTAGACTCAATTTGGTTAGATACAATTTAACAACTGATATGCTCATGTCTCTCTCTATCCACAGGATTGGCCAAGCGAGTCGGAGCTCGCCTGCTCCTTGCTTCCACTTCAGAAGTGTATGGAGGTATGTGTACAAATGTCTCTATTCTAATGCTTAAAGTGATGAGGAGTGGACATTTATATAATATACATAATATATAATAATGTATTATTTATACATTATTATCTCATAAACACACTTACACATCAATTGCTATTCTCCTGTTGGTTCTTCATTAGATGTTTGTTGTAGAAATAGTCAGATTGCAGGACCGTGACCTAAAATCAAGAGACCTGTAGTCAAGTAGTTTCAGTGCTTTAGGTATAAGGCTTTAGGTGAGTTTCAAAGGTTAGAAGAGACAGGGATGAACTGCTTCAGTCAGTTTGAGAGTGCATGAGTCTGGTATCTGAAAAGATTTTGGTAAAGCTAGGACTTTATGGTTGTTCTATGTAATAATAAAGAACCCGATCCCAGTTGTGAAGTATCGTGATAGAAGTGATGTTGTGGAGGCTGCTTTGAGTTCATCTTGAATTGCCACAACACAAATAATTTGTCCTAAAAATGAAATGTTATGGCCATGTCAAAACCCATAGAATATGCTATGAAGAGGGAATAAGAAATCTGAAGATATTTTATTTAATTCAAAGAAAGTGAATTAAACAATTCATCTGCATTCCCCTTAATTAAGCAATATTTACACTGCTGAGAAGTTGAGGCACTTGAAACGGCAAACCAGTTTGAACCAGATAACCCAACGTGGCCCGTTTTACCCACACCTTTTCTTGGTGATCCCACATCCCTTTGAAATTAGTATTTACTACTTTTTTGAATGACTGAGAGGAATCTGCAATTGATCTTCAGCTTTTTGATGGTTGGATAATGAGCTCATTTGGGATTTGGGAATGAACACGGATCTCTATCCATCAAGAGAGAAATTAATCTTACCAGTAATTAATAGGGCTAGTCATTGATACATGATTTGATTACATTTTATTTTTGCAAGCTTGCAATTTGATTCAATTCCGGTATCAGTTCATTTGGATATATATCAGGTACAGTTAGCATTGTCAAAAGCACTGGTACTTTGCTACCAAGTCAGTACTAAAATTTAAAAAATGTCAAAATACCAGCATTTCCCCTAGGATTTTGAGCGCTGTTGAGCATATTCTGACTAACTTAAACACCTCTGATTGGCCATTGTGTTCACGTGCTCAACAGATTTATCTGTGATTGGCTGCAACCCTTCAAAAACATGTTGTAAATGGACTTCTTTGATACTCTTCACCGAGAGCTTAAACAGATACACACGGGAGCATTTGAAAGCAGGTGTCTTTCAACTGATTCACTGTGTATCTGTGTAAATGCTCAGTGAAGAGCATCAAAGATGTCTATTTACCACATGTTTTTGAAGTGTTGATCATTGTAGCCAATCTCAGACATATCTGTTGAGCATGTAAACACAATGGGCAATCAGGGGTGTTTAAAGGGTTAGTTCACCCAAAAATGAAAATTATGTCATTAATGTCTCACCCTCATGTCGTTCCAAACCCGTAAGACCTCCGTTCATCTTCGGAACACAGTTTAAGATATTTTAGATTTAGTCCGAGAGCTTTCTGTCCTTCCATTGAAAATGTATGTACGGTGCACTGTCCATGTCCAGAAAGGTAATAAAAACATCATCAAAGTAGTCCATGTGACATCAGTGGGTTAGTTAGAAGTTTTTGAAGCATCTAAAATACATTTTGGTCCAAAAATAACAAAAACTACGACTTTATTCAGCATTGTCTTCTCTTCCAGGTCTGTGTATATCTGCTTTCAATCCACATTGACGCTGCTTCTTCTTCTTTCCTGTTTTACGGCAGTTGGCATTCAGCTTATTGGTGCATTACCGCCCCCTTCTGCTCCGGACAGTGACGCGATTAGGACATCCGCGACATGCACACCTATGCACTATTTAAAAAAATAAAGCAATACCAAAATACAAACAATGTAGAATAGCTTGAATACAGCGTGCGTCTTCCTCAGACTGTAAACGAAGCTCGGGCGCACTACATAACACGTCATCAGCGTCACTGTCCGGAGCAGAAGAGGGCGGTAAGGCATCAATAAGCTGGATGCCAACCGCCGTAGAAGAAGAAGAAGCAGCGTCACTGTGGATTGAAAGCGGATATACACCGACCCGGAAGAGAAGACAATGCTGAATAAAGTCGTAGTTTTTGTTATTTTTGGACCAAAATGTATTTTAGATGCTTCAAAAACTTCTAACTAACCCACTGATGTCACATGGACTACTTTGATGATGTTTTTATTACCTTTCTGGACATGGACAGTGCACCGTACATACATTTTCAATGGAGGGACAGAAAGCTCTCGGACTAAATCTAAAATATCTTAAACTGTGTTCCGAAGATGAACGGAGGTCTTACGGGTTTGGAACGACATGAGGGTGAGTCATTATGACATAATTTTCATTTTTGGGTGAACTAACCCTTTAAGTTAGTCAGAATCGTCACATTTTTTTAATTTCGGTACTTTTAACAATCCTAGGTATAGTACAGTTTTTCTCAAGGAAAGTCATCTCTCTCAACTAATGCTCCGTATTTAGGGAACCCTCTCAGTTGGTACATTACTATATTAAAGGTTCAAACATACTGATTTGTATACAAACATTTTAATTGCACAAAGAAGGCAGTTTTTATAATAACTTCTTCATGACAATTATGTTTCTACTCCAATTATTATTATATATGTGTGTGTGTGTGT